>JAPTYR010000011.1:14277501-14288930 GCA_029814505.1 Siphamia roseigaster
TAACCATAACCTTCTTCACCTATTTACAGTTATGTTCATTTTGCATTTGTTGATAATAATGTTTTTCTGTGTTTTGCTATTTAAGATTTTTCACTAAATGGCTGATCCTCATACAGTTGGAACTTTTCAAAATAAAAGTCTCATGTCTTTTAATAGATGCACTGATCTCAACAAAAAGGGAAAACTTGACAGTAAGTTGTCTTACCCATATTGAAGGGACCCGTGAACACAATTCACCTTTTACATTTCCTATGCAAAGGCCTGGACTGTAAACGTGTTTACAGATACACATAGAAACAAACAACAGGCTCCAGGAAGAGAACAGTAGTGGGCTGTACAGTATGTCCTGAAGCACTGCCACAGATTTCACACTCTTTTTGTGTGTCTTCTTCTCTTCCTCTCCTCTGGACATCGCCTCAGTAGGGAATTCAATTTCCTAATAACTGGGGAATCAAAGTTGGACAGCACCACTGCTGAGAATCATAAAGGAGGCCGGCCATTCATTCATCCAGCTCCATTGCAACATATACCAGATGGACACTGCACGTCACCGGGTGACATCTCAAGACAGCCGCGGCCGCCCGCCTGCCCAGCTTGGAAAAGATGAAAGTTATGAGAGAGACGGGAGGCAGGTTGCGTCAAACAGAGACAGATTTGATCAACAACTGCACAGAGATGAAATCAAAGTGGTTGAAGCATGTGGTGTGAGGCATCTGGTATTCTAACAAACAGAAGCTAGCGTAGCTGCCAATGCCTTCAATCCTCCCCCACTCACAGCCTCAAGCCACTGGGAATACGACTGGCTTGTGCTTTAAATCCACAAGAGGTGTATTGTTTGACCGTACTGTCCTGGACTTTTTGTCTTTTGGGTGGACAGAATTTCGATGGATATGACACGACAGAGCATGGACATGTGACAAAGGTCCAGCATTGGATCCAAACCTCCAACATGCATTCACACCTTTTAGATCACTGATGCCCCCTGCACTAACTTTCAACTGGAAGTCTAAACAGTGCCTTATTTATTCCTCGTATTAAATCAATAGTAAAGGTCACATTAGGAATTTCTGCCTGCTGGAAAGACGCCAGTGCATCTGCTCAAATCCTGGACCGCTTTCCTTATCTAAGTTGTGAGCCAAGATCTGATAAGCATGTTTTAAAATGGTCTTTCGGTTGGTTTTACATCAGCAAATATGGCATTTTCATTTGAGATACTGGATTGTTACAAAAAAACTAATTACAGTCCAAGCGATGTTAGGGTTAGGGTTAGAAATTAAAGCAGAGTTGTTGTCATGTGGGTTTTTAGGCTTTATAACAATATTATGTATGGCATATCTGTGTATATCTGTACGTCAAGTGTAAAAAACCTGTCATGCCCTCCTGGCATTGATTTTACATTTCATACTACTTCCTGCATAGAGAGCTGTGAGCATCTGATCCTCTAATCTCAGAATGCCAGCTTTCACTCAATGTCATCTGCCAATGAGCTGCAACCAGGCGCCCATCCTGCCTCTGGCACCGGCTCTGCACCCATCCAGCTTGTGTGCGCTAATACCCACCGTTGCTAGGCTACAACGAGAGGAATCAAATTTAGGTGGCTTCCACAGCTGCGCTGTACTGTTGTGCACCAAGGGATATACATGGCAACGTTCCCAGTATGCACCTGGATGGAATGAAACAGGAAGAAGTGGAGAAGTCTAATCTACTAGGTACAGGAGTGGCTGTGTGCCCTGTGCTTCTCTTGAAAGTATGTCCGGAAACAAGAGGAAACCACATTTCACATTACGAATTTTCACATCTTTTAAACAAGACTTATTCTCCTGACTAGTTAAATCTGATTTGCAGACAAGAGGAAGAAAAGCAAATTTTGGGATACATAATTTATCTGAAAAAATGTTCACTTTCTTCAAAATCTTTCAGAAATGCCCTCATGAGGTGCTAATACGTCTTTTAGTAAATGCCAAAGGTGATAACACATCTAAAACAGTCTGCTTGTCTCTACGGGATGATAATGCAGCTGTTTTTGAGCTTTCACTTATCATACTTTACAAATGCGGTGATCTCTTTGAAACAGTTCATTGCATCAATGAGCACTCATGCTTCGATCTACAAAATAACAGAGTTTTGAACAATTGCCTGGAAACGGTCTTTCCAAGATGCCAAAACCCATAAAGGGCTTCTTCACAACAGACTTCCTGCATCTTAGCTTCAATGTAATCATCGAGCCATGCTGCTCACACATTGTTAATATCACAGGGTTCACACAACTGTAACATCAACTTAACAACCATGTTTTCTTTTTTTTTTTTTTTTTTTTTAAAGGATGTGTGCCAAAAGGCTGAATTATTCGATCTTTGGAAACTTGCCAAGCTGACATTAACATGACACTTATGAAACACTTGTCAATAATCTGCCTTATACCCTATTGCTTGATCTGATAGAAAAAAATACGGCATCTCAAGTTTGAACTTAAAACACATCCATTAAAGATATTTACTTTGAGTAATTAAGAAAATAAAGCATATGTATAATATGAGCCCTCTGGATTTGTATGGAAACTTATGATTTTTGTTGTAATTTAATTGAAGGCCGCATGTACCAACTCACTCTACATACCTAAAACTAATTACCATTGAATTCCTTGTAAAAGTCAACATCACTCAAGTTGCTTGTTTGACTAGAAGAAAGAACAAAATTGAAAGCAATCAGGGAAAGTGTTTTGGGTTTTTTTTCCCTTGGTTTCTCTTCCAGATCTAGACCTGGATTTAACCAGTGGGCGGAGAACAGTCGTTTAACACCAGGCTGTCAATGCACACTAATAAATGCACAAATACACTTTAATTTGAAAAGAGGCCAAGATTCTGGACTTCAGAATCCACCTCCTTGAAGATTAATGCATATTTTAACACCCTGAATCCAACTGTATCTGCATTTTAGAATTAAAATAAAAACAACAACAACAAAAAAACAAGATTCTCTGTCGCATGTGCATCAACAGTCATTAGAAGCTTCATATTTGAAGAATATTTTGTAGGGATATCCCAAAAGTGTCAAATAAATCCTTTCCCTCCTCGAGCTCCTCCTTGCCACTGTGAGCCAAAAACAGATGCTGGAGCCACCATGTTGCCAAGCTCTCCCAATGGCAGAGACGACAACAGAAGCTGCCAAGAAAATCCAGTCGGTGGAGGAGGCTCAAGCAATGTTCAAGTGCATCCTCTCAAGGAAAATGCGATTGTCTCTTATTTGAAATATTAACGTGGACACACAAGAAACTTCATTTGGCATCAACGTCAAATGACCTTCTAAATTTGAGAAAGGGAGCAATCATTCTTTCTCCTCACATCCCCGCTTTCTGCCAGATATAGGAAGAGCAGCAAGGGGGAAGAAAGTAAGAAATTATCGGAGACCTTTCAATGATCTTTTCTAGCGTGTGCACTCCTGAGTGGGAGTGGGTTGTTTTTAGCATTTTAAATGGGATGGGTGAAGTGGGCAGCTGAAACTGAGCTGGCAGAGAGAGGAAGTAGGATGAACGAGTTCGCTGTATTGAAAATTGGTTACAAAAAAAACAAAAAATGAAGAGAGACAGAATGCGGGGTACAACTAAACCACTTACTCAAAATGACCTTCATATCATTTTTGATATTTGCAGTTTTAAGCAATTATACTCTCTTTACACAGCTAGACTTGACTTCCACTAAATGATTTCGACAAATGTTAAGATTAGAAAACATTTCAGTGAGCTATAATCACCTGAAATGCAAAACTGCCATCGGCATCTGACTGTAGCAACTGACTTTTCTCCTCTGTAGACATCCTATGAAGCTGAAGGATACTTTTTACTACGTCAAGATAAATCTGACTGAAAATAGCTTTTATATTCCTTTATAGCAAAAGAATGAATATATTAAATATAATTATCCACACTGTCATGTCTTGCTTGTGATATCTCTAAGTCATTGACAAAAATTCCCTATTCAGCTTACCAACCCGTCAGGACTATTATTACCTATACAATCAGACATTTCAATCACTATCCTCATGAGAAAGGATTTTCTAAATAGCTCTGGAGTTCAGGAAAAAAAAGGCATTAAAGGGCATAAAAAGGCTGGAAGTTTAAAGCTGAAGTGTATTAAAAACTACAACTGAAAAGCATATTAAAAGGGTACTCAATACTGTGAAGGATCTTTAACATACAATGCTGCTCGGAGGCTTATGGAATCAAATAGCTATATATATTGCCTGTGGGAACAGCATATCTGAGGACCTACACACTTCTTTTCCTCTCACACACACTCCCACACACACAGAGTCTCACGCCCCATGTGAACACTCATCTTTAAGGAGGGGAGAGCTGAAACCGTGCATGATTGTTTTAGAGAGGCTGCCCTAAAGGCACGTTATCGCTCGACGTGGGACTGCTTCTCCCAGTCATACGTCCTCTCTTGTTGATTGTGCGGCGTAGATCAGCAGCAACAAAGGCATCATTAGTGCAGCTTTGGTCCCCACCAGGCCTGGGCTAATTATGAATGGGGGGCCCGGTAATAATTCAAGGACCCATCGGTGCAGCTTAAAACTGAAGAGAGAACTTCACAGTCAGTAGTAGCGTACTCGGCCCATCTGCCGTCCATTTCCCAACCACCTGCCTGAAGATCTGACCCACGTCAGCTACAAGGATGAAGCACCATTACACACAAGAGACGAGCATAGGAAACATATGGGATTTATACAATGTTATAATAAATGACTTGTATCGGTCGTAAAAAAGATGACAATTGCCTGTTTAGAGCACAATGGCCTGAGTGGTAAACAGTTTAACAAATGTTAATTTTGCATTCATTCATCAACATATAGAGCCTTATCATAAATTATTATTTCTGGTTTGCTAAACCTTAACCTCCTGAGACCTTGAAATACATTTTTATCCTCTGCAGGGGACAAGACTTTCACAGTTATGCTTAAAAAGAAAAACCTGTCCACTGCAAAGAACATTCCGTTAAAAAATGGATCTGAAAAAAGTGTTGCATCATCACATTTACAATCAAGGCAATTATTTGATTAAAACAAAAAAGGCAAAACTTTCACTTGTTTCAGGAGATTAAAAGAACGATATATATCAGAAGATATTTAAGTGACAAATATTTAGAGAAAAATTGTAGAAAAAAGCAGAGATGTGTGTTTAATGTATCATGTTACCTTCTATAAACACAAACTTTCTGATGGAGAAATAATGTGATTACAGATTCCATATTGTGTACTCAGCTGTGTCGCAGCGGTTTAATATTGCAGTGATTACTGTAGTACTGGTGTAATTGTTGTGGATTCACACTGAAGCGATCATTGCTTCCGCCAGAAGAGGGCAGTATCCATTTTCTTAATCACATCTCAAGTGATTTCCCTCTTGGCCAAAGCAAGCACAAACACTGCTCCAATTCCAAACCCACAAAAGAGGGACTTTGAAAGTAAACAAATGAGCCCAATGGGATGATCAGCATTCTCAGCATCGTAGCATAAACTCTTTTCCCATGGAACTGGCACATAATTTCAGCGCAGGCCATAGATTTATCCCTCAGCATTTGATTTGATTGGTGACGAAGCTCTGATTTATACCAGCTCTTAGAATTTGACATCTACAATCCAGAGAGGAGTGAGAGATGAGATGAAAATGCAATTTAGGCAGTGACTTCAGGGCTGTGAGGAGCCAGTCACACATATATTATGTGTAGATATTGTATCATTTTACCGCCATGTCAGATACAACTAATTTAAAAAAAATTGAGTCAGTTGGACCAAAAAAAAAATAACCTAAAGTATTCATGAAATCATAAGGTGTAGCCTAAAGTGAGACGCTGCAAATGCTTTTCCATCCAGATGCTGATGAATAATATGGTCAAGCACACAGCATGTGCAGTGATGCTATAGTATGTGGGTACGAGACCTGAATTTTTATTTTTTTAATTAAGTAATGATTCACTGCATCCTCCAAAATTAGCCAGGGTGCCAAAGAGCTTTGTGATGAACATTTCCTCTTTAACCCTTTACTGTCTCTGCAAACATAGAGGCAACAGGAGCAAAATCAAGCAATATTTTCTGAAAATATGTCTCTACCTTTCATGGTAAAACTGTCTTCTACTTTCCATCTTCCATTTGTATCCAATAAGCAGAAAGAAAACAACAAATAGACAAACCAAATTAATGTGTTAATATCAATTTTGTGTTAAGGAAATCATGCTACTTTAAAAAAATATGATCAAATTGCATAAGCATAAAAAATACTTATTTCAGAATGCAATATAAGAATACTGAAAGTGACTATAAAGTACAATAGAAAGTGTTAGCTTAGCCTACCTTAGCCTTAGGCTAGCATAGCATAAAAGGACAATTCAACTGTTTGGTAAAGCTTGTTTTAAGATGTTGGGAATCAGAATTCTTCAGCATATATACAAAAAAAATTGTTTTATTCTATTATTAACAGCAATAAATGACCAGAGGAGTTTTACTTCATAGCAAACTATCAGTTGACTGTTGTTGTGTTTTACATTAGCTTAACTTCATTATGTTTAGCATTGAAGATTAACTCAACTCTTCAGAAAATATGTGAGATATTTTTCCTCTTAAAAAAATAATTACACCATTTGGAATACAATTATTTTATCGTATCATTAGCAACCAGTGTTTTTATTCCATTGTGAAATATCCATTTTAATCACATTAGTTAGCATAACTCACCTTTAGTTCTTTAACCATGAGTCCATTTTACAGTATAGAGAAACAATGCTTTCAGCAAACATGTATACTTTTTTAACACTGACTTTAATTAACATTATGTGCTGATGTCAACGTATAGCATTAACATAAATTTTACTTTTTAAAAGTATTTTACTTATATTAACTTAGCTTTAGCATAGCTTAGCATACAAGGACAGATTCAAATATTTGGTGAAGCATGTTTTAAGATGGTAAAATGAGACTTTTACAACGTATGTAATCAAGTTATCTTATTTTACCATAAACACCAATAAAGTACTGGATGTCTTTTTATTTCATTGCAAAATATAAATTTTCAATGCATCAATTAGCAAAGCCTAACTTATCTTTACCACCTTGTCCATTTCAATGCCGGGTAAATAATTCTTTCAGAAAATATTTTTTAATACTTTTACCATAAAAAAATATTTTTAAAAAAAATGTATTTATTTATATTTCAACATATACAAAAAAAGAAAATTAGTAAATATAGCAATAATGAACAATAAAAACATTTTTATTTTGTACCAAATGGTCTATTTTACTTATTAGCTTAGCTCCAGACTAGCATAGCACAAAAGGAAATAATGTGATTATTGGTATACATTTTTTTTACTTAGTTGGTTTATTTGATTTATTTGACAGGGACCATGTACTGGAGCATTAATCAAGAATATGAAGAGATGCTTTGTACCAGACTTGAGCTCTTGAAGCTAATTTCCATCTGCAGTCCCTAAGACGCACAAAACGACAGAACACTGAACAAAGCATAAAACAATGCATTTCATAAAACATTTCATAAAAGATACAATAAATAAAACTGATTCCCTTCACCACTCCTCCCCTTCTCATGCGGGTCTTAATGCTGACACGTCTGTTGTCTAAGAAAATGTTGTTTATGTTCAGGTTTTGTTTTTGTTTTTTTTAAGATCTTTGCATAATTTTAGTTCAGTTGGAAGTTTGTTCCAGTCTGTAGATGATTTGAATTTTAAAATGCTGATTGTCCCAGTGATGTTTTTCATTTGGGTATTGCACATCGGCCGTTGACTGTCGACTGAGTTGTTCGGATCATTTGGTCTGATATAAATTTGGACTAATTTTTTTCAGCAGTGGAGGTGCCACATTATTCACGATGTTGAATAATAAACTAAGATTGGTTGATTTTAATTGTATTCTCAAACCTGAGCATTTGTTTTGTTAATATTTGACATGGATGATATTGTTGGGGTTTCCTATCAAGAATCTTAAGTGCTTCCTTATTAAGACATTTTAAGGGTTTTATTGTAGTTTGGTTGGCTTGTGACCAACATGAAACACCAAAGATCATGTGTTTTAAAGTGTTTAAAATAGATTACATCGACAGATTTTTACTATATTCCACGATTGCTGCTACTGTTAATGGATCCATGACAAATGCTCACAAGACAAATGCTCACAACTAATATTAATCTAACCCTAACCCAAGTTGTGAGCATTTATCTGTGCACCACTGTTAATAGATTGATACACAATATATTCTGCTACTGTTTATTCTTGATACCACTTATTTATTCTTACTGTATTTTGACATCTTTTTTCCTTCCTTTATTTTTTAATGCATTACATTTAACAAGGAGAAAAATAAATTACATCCTCATTCTCTGTGTATCAAGTGAAACTTTGGATATTGACTCTTTGAATAAAATAATAGTTATGAAAAAAAAAATCATACTTTCTCAACATATATATTTAGTGGAACTATTTTATTTAGTCATTAACAATGATGAAGTTTTTTTTCCCCCACACAAAATAGTAAAATTATAGTAATAAGAATAAGAAAAAGAATATAAAATTGGGAGAAATACATCTAACTGTGAATATTCCACTTAACAAAGTTCTCAAATCTTAAGTTCCTGTGATACAATGAACGGAAAGAAGCTAATACTGAATGGCAAAGATGAATAAATCAGGCTGAGTTTGACGTATTTTTTTTTTTTTTTAGAAAATATACTGATTCGTTTCAGCATCTAAAGCCCAATCATCCCTCTTTTTTTGCATGCAGAATATTGGGGAAAAAAACCATCTAAGAACATTAAAGGGTTAAGATATCCATCCAGAGGTTTAACAACATGATCTAAAAGGAAATGTGAATATGTATTAGTATTAGCATTCTGCTCAGGTCAGTGGTTAATATGCAGGCATTAATTTGGGCCTCCACATATAGACGTTCTTTCTGAATGGAGCAGCTAATTTGAAAATAATCTAGAGTGGCACACAGCTTTTGTCAGCAATGACATCACCCTGTGGATTACTCACACAGCTTACAAAGAAGGTTTCACAATGTTAGCTTTCCAACCACTTATAAGTACTGTCTTGGGGCGATGGGTCCTTTCTCTTTTGTTCCCTTTCTTCCCCTTTTTCCCCCCAAATTCTTGCACCAAACTACATGGACAAAGGTTTTCTTCAGCTGTTCCACTATGTACAAATTCAGTGTTGTTTTTTGTTTTGTTTTTTTTCTTTCTTTCTTAATTTCAAACTCGAACACACACTGTTGGGATGTCATGTTTTGCGAAGACATGGCCGGCTATTATGCGTCTTAAGAGATTTGGTCATATTTGTGGCTTATAAGGCAGAGCTGTGGTGAGGATTTGCCTTGCGTCTCAGTTCCAGAAGCAGTAAGGTTGGGACTGATTGTGAAGAAAAGGGGAGTCACACAAAACACAAGCTGGTTTTGATCTGGATTCAATGGCCTGGAATAACTGGCCCCTGAAGAGCTCTTGTGTCAAATAGTATCTGTGACAGCGAACAGAGAACTGGGATAAACATGCTACATTTAACATGTGGACATAACACCTCCCCTTCAGACCATCTGGAGGAAAACAACCCCATCTTCAGCGACTAAAGAAGATCTGGTTTGAAATGCATCTCGGAAAAACCTGATTCCGATGCGACGACTTTTTCCTCACATGTTTCTGCAGTCCACTATAGGCAAAGAGCAACTGAAACTACAACACCAGCGTGAAAATGTTTCCTTTTAACAACGTGCTAGCAGTGAAGATACATCGAAAAGTTGGCTGCCTCCCCTCTCTCTCTCTCCCTTTGAATCGTCCTCTGCTTTGTAATGTGAGGGTGTTTGGATTCAGGTCAAAAGGCCCTTTCAACCCAAGGCCTCACCTACTTCCTAATGAATTCCCAGGGTCCATCAACCTGCAGGCGCTCCCATACAAGCTAACCAATGATTACACCTTGAGGGGGAGAGGGGGCGGGTGGAGGAAGAGGAGGAGGAGGAGAGGCTGGTGGGATTGAGCATCCCCGATACACTCGCACTCACACACAAACACACAACCACCACCACCACCACTACCACCACCCCCCAGATTGGAGGCAGGTGCAGCAGCAAATCAAGCCTCATTAGCTGCACCTTCTGCTAGTGTATACCGTGGACAGATGGAAGCTCGCCCTCACATGTTACCTCACATCAGATGGCAGTTGGAGGAGGGTGGCTAGGGGGTAACAGGGAGGTACACTCGCCCCCTTCTGCCGGTATTACTTCCTCCAAGTTACAAGATGCCCCTAAGCACACATCTAGCACCAGAATGCTCCTTAACCTTAATCCTCCTGGCAGCAACTAGTTTCCAGAGACTATCTGACATCAGATCAGTTGTAACGTCTTCCCCCCGTCAGGCCTGGCCTCGGTTAGAGAGGTGCTTTCCTAACTCGAGGAGGACTTAAGGACCTGCAGAGGCCCCCGTGGCTGTGTTTCTGATGAATCTATGTAAAAAGAGCTGGGCGCTTGGATGTGTGAGCGCAGGCAGGCATGTGATATGTTAAGACACACTATGGGGCCACAGGTAGGTGACAGAGCCACGGCTGTAGGGTATCACATCGCCCCCTTGTCCTCATGGCTCTGACACAAGATCCTGAGCGGCTAATTGAGGCAACAGTGCAATTCATTGGTGCCGGGCCCGGTGTCAACACCTTCTTCAAGGTAACAGCAGATTTATCCCTGTCCTGTGCAAAAACTGTCAAGGAGATGCCAGCGTACAAATTGACGCCGCCTGAGTGATAGGAAATATCGCACATGCTTTTCAACACGTGGAAAAGCTGTCAGAACGAAATCAGTTGAGGATGCTGAAATTTGCTGGCTTGAATTTGGTGAAACATACATAGAAATTAGTAGATTATAAAACAGTAGAAATGATGTATCAAGTCAAAAATGGAGAACTACCACCAAGTATCCAGAGGTTGTTCAAAATGAGGGAATTTTGATAAACCAAAGATCTGGACAAATATCAAAAGTCACTGTCCATCTGTTAAGGGGGTGAACCTGTGGAACAGTGGTGCTGAAAATATAAAGACATCAAATACAGTGGCCAGTTTAAAAAAAAAAGCTTTACAAAAATACTTTAATTATGCAATACTCTGGGGAAATGTAGAGTCCACGCTATATCGAATGAATCCACTTCATGTTTCATCTTAGACTTTGATGTTTGATGTATATTGAATGATAATTAGTAGCGTAGCTGGAAAAGTACTATTAATGTACCAACTGAATATAAATAGTTCAGTGTTTCCCAACCAGTGTGCCGTGGCACATTAGTGTGCCGTGAGAAATCACCAGGTGTGCCATGGAAAATCATCCACCTTATTGGTACCGTAAGCAAGCAGTGTGATTATAGATCCATGTGACAGCACACACCACTGAT
>JAPTYR010000011.1:14360738-14376075 GCA_029814505.1 Siphamia roseigaster
AAGCACGCTCAGCGAAAATATGCCTCATGCACTCGTTGAACTTGGGGCCTGCACGGGCTTCTTTCAAGGTTACAGGAGAGGCCTGTGAGTAGAGGAGCAGGAGAAAGAAACCATGCAGCAGTAGTCGACACGCAACAAGGTTTCCACTGGACTTTGTGTCTCACTGCTTTTACTTTGACAAATCCTCTACATCTACTTCAATTTAATGTTAAACCCTGTTAATGTTTAAAAAAAATAATTCATATCTAGTTAATAATATGCTCACCCACTCATTGAGGCTCTGATTGTTGCCCGGTCTACTGTTGAGTGTCTGTTGCTGAGATAACAGAGGCAGCAAGTGATCGCCTTTGACACCCGGTTTCCTTCCCTCCTCGGAGCCTGCCGGGACTAGGGCCATATATCCGCTGCCGCACCCCTGAGCCCTCGAACACACAAAGGTAGGAAGCGGCCGCCGGAGCAGGGCACATTGTGACGAGGCCACTAAATCACCTCTCATTTTATCCACCGCTATTTACGCATGTTTCGCCAGAGGAAACCATAAAGACAACAAGACCGAGTAAATACATCTGAGGAGGCTTTCTGACTAAAGAAAAGGGAACAAGCCAAGACCGAACTGAATGATACCTACAGTTGGGATGTGCAAACTTCTGATATGATTCATAACACAGAACACATTCAGAGTGCACTGAACTGCAATCTGGTAAAGAATACCGGCAACAAATGTTAATTAAACATTAACCTTTAGCTGATGTTACTGTGTCACAGGTTGATGCTGATTCACCCAACATGAGGTCACAGGTATTATATTGCATTATATGAGGAAGTGTGCCAGATATTAGGAATTACACAGACAATTTGCAAATTTTACAAAACACCATGAGTTTCACAGACACAGTTTATTAAATGCAATATTGAGCAAGTTTATGCTTCACTTCCTTGTTCTTATCTACGACTTTGTCTACAATTATCATTAGTGAAATAATAAGAGAATGATTAGAGTATCTATTCTCTAGTATTTATTTTGTCTAATCCTTTCAGTTCAATGTGAAAACTGATCTTTATTTGATTGTCAGCTTAAAGTTATTACAATGAAATTTCACATTGGAGTTGGTCTAAAACCTTACACTGAGACTTTGTAATCATCAGTTACTTATGAGACCTGAAATAGGGCATACTGGTCAAAAGCTGAGGAGGTGAATTTTGCAAAACTAATGACCATTTCATTTATAGTACCAGGAAGCAAACTCCGTAAGTCTCATAAGCCATAACCTTCAAAAAGTGAATACACATGAACTATACTAGATTTTGCATCTTTTATTACTTGTATGCACCCTCTTTATGATGAAGATATATGATTATGTATCATAAATCACTGCAATGCAGTTATTGCACGAGTGATGACACAGGATGGTAAAAACCACAAGCCAGTGAAGAATGTAAACACACCATTGGAGCAACAACTTGCCTTTGACTTCACCCTGACAGAAAAAGGTCAAAGGGCAATAGGTAGTAAACACTCTGTCTGAATGAATTGGTCACTTTGGCTTTCTCCAAGAATTAGCAGGCCATTAGCACCCCATAAAAAGCCCACTTCTCTGCTTTACAACAGATTAGACCTGCTTTCATACAAACAGTCAAGCCAAGTGACTCAGAGCCATCGAACAGAGTACGGAAACTGGGCTTCAGTGTATTTTAAAGAAGAAAAAAAAATCCACAGAGAAATTATGTTGACGTAGCCTACTTCAATGCACAGATATTACTTTGATACAAGCTTATTAAAGAGACCAAAAAGCTTTTCTTCACAGTCAATCCGAAGTAATTTTCCCAAAAAACAAATTAGCATGAGATGAAGTGGGTCATTCTCATGTCTTGATTAAAGTAGGCCTCAGCTTTGCCCAAGTGGCCAGGCGGCAGACTGCATGTTCAGCTTGTGCACTGAAGGTCTTATCAGCCGACTTCGTAAACAAGAAGAGGAGGGGAAAAATAGCCCCATCGAAACAAAATAAAAAGGAGCATCAAAGCAACAACAGAGGAGAATCAGTCGGAGTATTAGAAGCCACTTGGGGTTGTCAACGTGATGGCTTAGATGTCACTGGAGAACATCTTCATGGATGTAAAGCGGGCAAACAAATTAAGAGGGATGAGCTTGCACTTGGTGGATTAATCTTAGATTTATGGAGCCAAGCTGAAGCCAGAGCAGAACACAGGGAAACAAGTCAGACAAAGCTGCAAAGAGGTCCACATAAAGCAGTTTTTGATAAATTGCTCAGGGTAAGTGTGTGGTGCTATGTAAGACTTATTGTGGAGCTATTTGGCTATGGAGTTATTCCAGCAAAGGGGAGGTACATTACAAACCGGCTCAACTTGACAGAGCACCTCTCATTAATGAAGATTACAACCTCATTTCCCTCAGCTAACCTTAGCAACTGTGGTACAGTCTGTTCTGTATACTTTACAGTGAGACTATGACAGAATGTGTGTGTGTACTGTAAGTCATGCTGGCGGTTTATGTACACTAAGCAAGAGCCCAGTGGCACTATCAACAGCATATGGAGCACCGTGCAGGTGTTACATGTGGAAGAACCTATAGACTATACTTAAACAGTTCTTATGAGGTCAAAGGAATGTTTTACGATGTCTGAACTGAACTCACACATGTCTGGGAGAACAATCCCTAAAATTGTTCAGCTTCTTGATGATTTCAACAGTTGAATTTCCTTCCTGACTGCACGGATTAACACAGTAAAGGATCCTGAGTGGCCCAAGACACTCAGCAACCCCAACGCGAGACGATGGGAAATGCACATGCAAGGCTATTTTTAGGCCGGTGCAATTTTCCTGTGACACATTTACTGTAAAGGACCTCAAGAGTGATAACATGCACAAACCACAGTGTGCTGAGGAGAGTGACAGCAATACTTGGAGCCACAGGAGAGACAGGCCAATTAATGCCAAGAATCCCCGTTGAGTGCAGCCCTGTGTACAGTATAATCCCACAACTGACTTCATGGGGAAAGATCCCCTTTTGCACCGATGTGTGTATCATTAATCACATTTCATATCAAATGGCTATCCCTTTCCGCGAATGTTCATTCCCAAAACTCCATGCTATGCACCATATGTCAACTACAGTTCGTCACCAGTGTAAACTTTCCACAATCAATCACCAAGAATGTAACAGAGATGAACTGCGTTACAAATCTGTATTTCTGAAAAAAAATTACAGCTAACCTAGAGTGTGAGGTTTTGTTAGGTGCAGAATCCCTGAGGTTAGGACTTCTGTGCTGCCACGTGAAACGACTGAAAATGCACTTGAACAAGGACCTTGCCAACATCATTAAATGAAGAAAAAAGCATGATGGTTCAAACTTACATTTAACCAATGCCACTTAAAGCCGAGCTCTCAAAATTCTCGCTCAGCATGCAGAACTGGCACTTGAGACATGAAAGGGCAGCTGCGACGTTTGGTTTACATTATATCTTAGTGGTTTCCACATTGTGGCCAGGGGATAAGCATCAGGAGAGGTTTATCTCTGTCACAGTGCTCTATGGAATATGTAAACACTATGTGTAATCAGTGCTGCAGTCAAATGGAGTGTAGGGGGGTGTGTGGGAAAGTGAAGTGCTTTAGGAATAAGCCGCCATCTTACTCTTGAGCTCAAGGAAAGATAAGGCACTGGAGGCAAAGCTACAGAAATCCTAAATCTTAAAGTTGGAATTTCTTGGTAAATAGTCAATTCTCTGTGACTTTTCTTTGAAAGAGAGGAAAACGTAATGAATGAATCAACAGATAGATTTTTTTTAATAAAGTCTATGCAACTTTGGTGTTATATTTCACTCTTCCCATGTGTCCTCATTTCTCCAGTCTCTTGGCTTAAGTCTGTCAGTGTGTCTTTGTGCTCATCATCCACCCTGCGAGGCAACGGCGCTTCTTTTCAGTGAAGGACGGTGCTCGTTTTAGCCGAAGAGCCTCACTCCCATCTAGAGCCTGAGTTTTAATATGGTGTCCAATCAAAAGTGATTAAGCATCGTGGAGCACAAACAATGCTAGCCCTTAAATCTCTGTGAACCCTCTTTCACTGCAGCGAATGAAAGAGCACTCTGTCTGCAGCAGCAGATGACAGACGTGCGCTTGAAGATAAGTCTTCTTCATGAGCCCTTATCCCACAAACACCCGCCAAAACGACCAAATAAAGAAATAAATAAATAGATTATAGGATGCCAAACAGAAAAGAAGAGAATCCCACCTTAGGGTGCTGCTGGTTTTGGAACCCACAAAAAGTATCAATGAAGAAGTGAATGGTGTATTTTACTCGTATGTGTATTCTTTTACAGCAAAAAGCCTTCAGATGATACCTAAAACCAAGGCCAAGATGAGAAACGAAGTCTTGCTGAAAGGAATTAAGCTGAGAGTATGAGACAAAGACAGAGCCAAAGACATACAGTACACACATGAAAACACAGCACAGCCAACAAAATCCTGTGGAAGTATAAGCATATACACACAGTGTCTAAGAATAAATCTTCTAATAAAATCAACCTGTTATTTTCACGTGGAAAGAATGATTCCAAAAAAGTAAACTTATAGAGAAATTTCCCACTAATCATTGTAGACTCTCACATAAATTACCACCAATCACAATGCATGATGTATGCTGCATGTAACACAATACCCTGAACTAATGCATTAGATGCATTTGGTTCCTGCAAGAAATACGACAGCAGGAAGATTTAAGGAAAGCAGGATACTTTGGACTGCTCACTAAGGCCAAGAGGATAGTGTTCTTACTGTGCCTTTTAAAAGGCTGAGAGAAAGAGTAGTGTTGCAGCTTACAATGACTGTTTCATCATGTTTCATCATTAATATAATATGATCAAGAGGCAGTGTTGCCTAAATATATGTTTTCAGCACATGTAATGCAATCTTACATCTGGTAAGCTTCCACTGAGAGCTGGACCAACCAGAGGAAGGAAGATATATTGGCTTAACAAGTCAGGCCTTGGTATTATTGAAGGAAATGTTTACTCTTTACAAAATATAATAACATTTTTATCAGTTTAGCTTCAAAAATTGGTGAAAAGAATAAATCATTTACATGGCAGTATTAGGATCTAATAACTATTATAAGGCATGTAATAGCCACTTACACATGCAGACACACTTGCAAACTTGAAAGACGAAGCACATCACTGAGAGGTCATAAGAGGGAGGAGCTGGCGCTATGACAACAAGACATCAGCCGTCTGCAGCCTGCTGCCGTCAACAAGTCAGCATGAGCACTACCATCTGACTGGGCTTTCCTTACACTGCCCCCATATACTCAGCCAAAACTAGCTATTGCTGCTGCTGTTTCTGGCTCCTGCTTTCAATTTGACTAGAGTGGGCCAAGTAATGGCTTCAGCATTTTGTGGTCTGCCGACACATATGGTCCGTGTAGCGATCTGGTCCATTTTCCCCCTTCACCGTCGACTGTTTGGGGACACGCAGGGAGATGTGGCAAGAGGAAGACAACAGACACACACGGTTGTAGGGGCTGGTTACAGTTATGGGGGGGGTGTATGGGTCTTGTTATGACAGCCGTGAGAGTTGGACTCGGTAGGGTCAATGCTGTAATCAGAAAGCTGGAATCCCCTAAAAAGAACCTGCTCAAATAACCCACCAAGGTCCAGGCTTTTTTAGAAATAAAATGTGCGTGAGTTCTACAGTGCTTATCTCTAAATATCCCTGAACAGTCCCATCTAGGACTGCACAATCTAAAGTTTCAGCTTCGGAATCACAGCAATGTGGTATATCGAGTAAGGCAAATTAACCCCAACCAACGACAGCCTGAAAAGTAGCAAGAAAATGAACCACAAATACTATAAGAGGGAAGAAAGGGTTCCAAATAAAAGCAGCACAAGTTTTATCAAATTATTTGACCAGAGAAATGACCAAAAACAGACAATTTGTCCACACCTGAATGTTGAATCACCAGTGTTTAAACAACTGTCATTGTACTTCCCTGATTTTTGTGCAATGATTTGCAAGTGACTTTTGAATAATTGGCTCACACTTAAAAAAAAAAAGTCTTCAGAGAAAACATAATTTCTCAGATGGATTTAAATTCTAACAGAATCCCTACAAAATCATGCAAATTATTCTGAAATAACTTTTCTCTACAAGTATTTGCATCATCTGGTGAAAATCCCAGTATAATACACATTACGGACTGTCAGTTTTTTTTCCAATATCATGCATTTGACTCTTACACAAGTCTTTGCTGTTGAATTTGATCTGATAAGTCATGTGATTAACATTATTCAGATTTTTCCAGGCCGAAGGCTAAAAGTTGAGCAACTTTCTCAACTCTGGCAAGACCGTTCAAGGGATCAGTCCCAGAAGGTCCAACTAATAGGGAGAAGCTCGTTCATAATTACCTGGCTTCTCATTACCCAAACATGCCTAAAGAAATGGTGTTTATAGTAAAAACAAAAGACTACTTCTCTGACTAATCATATGAACGGCCACATTAACCTTCTCTTTATCAGTAACGTCACCATTACTGCCACTGCTGCTAGTTAGCCTACCAGTGCTGCCCCTATCTGACTGCATGACCTAGATTAAAGGTTATTTGCACAAGTCACAGAGGCAGCTCCTTCGGCTCGCCCTTGTTGGGTTTCCTTATCTGAGTTTGTCTGGACAAATCTTGGACACAAAGCGCCCATTTTGTGCTCCTCTCTGGAGATCCTGTTACAGTGTTCCAGACACGACGCGGTCCACCAGCGGTGCCTCTGGGAGCATGACGTTTGGCGGGGCGGTGCGATTTGCTGCTTCCTCAGCTTCAAGCATATGATACACGGTTGATCCACTAGCGTCGCTCTAGCGGAGGCCCTTTTTGTGCAGAGATGGAGTAAAATGATCAGGAACAGGGTCAAATGATGTCATGCTTGGAAAATTCACATGTAGGAAGCAAAGAAAATATACAAGGGAATCAAACCAGTGCTTCAGGATTCCCCAAAGTCAGAGTTTTGATTGTTGCTACAGCTCCAAAACCTTCTGTAACTACTTGGATGCAACTGGAAATGTTCTAATAACGTCACAGTGCATTGGAGCTGGGATTCCAAATATGATTTCAGCAGAAAACCCACAAAAGAAGTACACTTTATAAAATAGTAAGATTCAGATGCGTTGCAGTAAACATCATGAAATTGTCAAACATCCCACATGCATAGTGAGTTTGATCTGGTGGTCTTAATAGTTCTGTACTCCACAAGGACAAAGTACAACTAGGTGAGCATGCATGAGAGGCAGAGGGAATGAGAAAAAGGAGAGAGCAAGAGAGAAAGAGTAGTGTTCGCTGACCTCATTCTGACAACAGGCCCGGGAAGAGCCTTTCGCTGGAACCGTTTCGCAATAGAGCTGTTGTTTATACAGGTGGTGGGTGAGTCGAGCAAGATATGGAGTGAGCATGCATTTTGCAACACCTCATTATGAATACTAAACACATGCAGCATGTCAAATCACACAGACACACTCATATACAAGTGCTTTATCCCTGGTCCAAAGTGTGGCTTGAGTTTCGTTTTAGTTGTGACATTTTCAGGGTATGCGTCATTTTTTTTTAGGCTGCAGCCAATGTATCCCTCTATGTTTAAATTTCAAAGTCAAGTTCCTGTGCATGGTCCAAGAGCTGTCAAACACTACTATCCTCGGGTACCGTCCAGTGAGTGCTCGCCTCCTGGAACGGAGGCCTCTGGTTGGCTCGTGTGTTTGGCTGCGGAGCTGTCTCCTGCAACAACATCCACTTGGCCAGAGTTCAGCCCCGTGGAAGGCTACAATAGCCCAAAGGTGGCTGCCCAGACCATTGTTTATGCAACAGCACACTATTGCCAGGTTAAAGGGAAAAGAGCAAGACAGCGGCGAAATATTCAAGGCTGCTACCTGCAACAGAGATGTGCTTTCCTTTTATTTGCACTGTACAGACAGCTTCATTTTAGTTATGGAGCTGTAGATTTCTATTAGATTTTTTGTTATGATCATAAAAAGCAGGAAATAAGCCTGATTATCTGTCTGAAGTGCTGTCATGCAGCTTAACTGAACACATTGCTGTCTAAGCTTTTAATAACATTGCAGAAATAGAAGAATATAAATCTGCCACCTTTGCCAAAGCTGTTCACCTTCACTAAAATGAAAGAAAATAGATTTTCACACCCTCTGTCCCGCAATGGCTAAAGCTTGATACAAAGCTATGCATAGGTTAATGTAGCACCTATATGTTTTTTTTTACTGCTAACCAGTGAGATGAACCAAATAAAATATATGGAGAAAAAAAAAGAGACCCGCACAACAGCTGTTTGGTAAACATACCAAAGTAATTGTTCCAAATACCTTACTTTAACACAGATTAAATGCAATTAGTGGGTGTTTATCTAACCACAACAAGTCTATGAGCCAAAATAAAAACCTCTGTCATTGTTTCTAGCAGTTCTGCTCAGAAGGATTACAGCTGGGAATAACGCTGACTGTTTTCAAACATAGCTTCCTTATGTACAGGAAGGAACTTCTATACACAAACAAAGTGTATGTTCATTGCACAGAAGGGCCATAGGAATGGAAAAAAAACAGTTGGTTGGCTAAGGCAAGGGTCTTCTGAGGTGAATATGAAGAATTTAGGTCAGTGCAGCCGAGACGTTTAACCAGCTCAAGCCGTTGCAGCCTGAGTGGAAATAGCATGAGAGGCCAGCAAGAGGGAAACCAGTGCGTCACAGATCCGGCCTGATTCCAGGCTCACCCCCCCACCCCCCCTGACACAAACAAGAGCCATAACTTCCCTAATGATCCCGGATCATGTACAACTCACACACATTCCACCAATACGCAGTGTTTCCTCTTCACCTCTGACCTTAACGTGGGTGTGCCTAGATGGCGTCGGTGTGAAGTTTAGAACATGGAGGCCCTGAGTTAATGTGGTGGGATAACCAGGGCTTGAATTACTCAATATGAAAAGTCCTTGGCTTGGATCTTGAAAATCTTTCTGAAAAACTCCTAAAATCCAATTTTAAGACCTGACAAATCTCTTAATATCTTTCATATTTGCCCAGTCTTGATAATCTGCCACTCTCCTGCTTTTATTTTCCGTCTCCCTGTCACACAAGTCCAACGCCACACACACCCAGTCACACACACATGCACACACACATTGTAAACAGTCTTTATTGAGACGTGAGTGCTTGTATAAACATAGACAAGCCCTATTGAGGGTCTAGGGCTGGGTCGAACAATAAGAGGGGGAAAGTTGCTGGATGTTCCTCACAGACGGTGTGTACAAAATCCAATTATCAGAGCCACAGCATTAACATTCCAGCAGTCTGGCAGGTGACGGCTCCGTCTTTTCAGCCCCTCCCCGCACCACCAGCATGGGACAGAGTCGCCTGGCAGCACCTCAACAATACACACACTCACACAGCCCCCCACCCCACTTTTAAGATCCCCCAAGTATTGAGACATATATAGAGGGAAGAAGGCAAAGAGAGGGGAGGCAGTTGGGAGAAGTGGGGGGTCCACTAGCGACACTGGTCTTTTCTTCAGGAGATCAGTGCGACCGGCCTTGCAGGCAGTATCAGTCAATGGGGCATTCTTCTCCTCTCTGTCTCTGGGTGAGAATATGTTGATCGCTGATAACGTCGCTTTGATTGCCATAATGGGGAAACCACTTTTTGTTTTGAGCATTTTGCCTCCAAAACAGTGAGGCCTTTGTCAGCCCTGGGTGATGTTTGCGGCATACAAGATGGCCATTAAAATAAGGATTTAACAGTAAAACAAAAACAATGTTGTAGTCTTTGACTACACAGTGAAAGCTGATAAAGGATTAAAATAAAGTCTGTGCCTACTGGTCCTGCAGTGACAAAAAGCAGAGCAGCTACACCAGCTACTTGCACATAAGAAACAACAATACTGATGTAGAAATTACACCTTTTTGCTCTTGTAATTAACCTGTGTCGCTTCTTTGAATGCCTCAGAGTTAATCCTACACCTGTGAATGAGAGCTAAAAAAATTATCAAGATAATATGCTTTGTTTTAGATAATTACTGCCATTATACTATTATACATTATAAATAAATTATTAGACTAAGTAGAATGCCTGACTTAACCCATAAAGACCTAAATCTCCAATGATGACCAGAAGCATCTACTGAAATAAAATGTTTAATAGCTGTTGATCCACTAACCCTATAAATAAATGTAAATAACTAGTGTAAAATGCAGTTTGCCATTTTTTTCATGGTAATCAGATATGACCCATTTGGACATCCAGAGGCTCCGTAGTAAACATGGAAGCACACTCATCTTCTATAATATTGATTCAACTGTAAAACCTACGGAGACACTTGTTGAAAAAGTCACCTTTTCTTCTTTTTTCCCCTAATTTAATATCATAACATCTGAATTAACTAAAATCTAACATCTAAATTAAATATAGGAGCATACGTGAAAATGCAACATGTAGATAATAATATGATAATAATATGATAATAAATGGTGACAAATCACTTAAGAAAGGTTAAATAGGGAGAAAAATTATTTTAGGAACTGCCACAAAACTAGCACTCGGTCTTTATGGTTTAAAAGTTACCTAACTTCTGTTAAATTACCAAGTCTTACAGATTTATTCCAGTGAAGGTTACATATGCAGCAGTGGTGTGTAACTTACAAACGGTTCTTCACTCATGTTTCACCGACAGATATTACTTTTCAGTGCGGTAGTGATGGTGCGCCTGAACAACACACCTGTTAAACGGCCAGCTGAATGTTTGTCACTTTCATCTCCAACACATGGAGAAGGTTGCACCCTAACTTTATGTATTCATTGCATAGTTAATGTATTAAAATGAGACTTATCAGAAAAACTGCTGAATGAGTTTCTTACAGCTATTGATGGAGTGTCTATATTATCATCAGATTCAATTAATCCCTACTGGAGATCACAGCATTGTGTATCATTAACACATCTTTCCATTAATCTCGACGCAAAACATATAGTTTTGGTTTTTTTTGTTTGTTTTTTAATCATTCTGGGGTGTGGAGTACGTGATAGGGTGCATGTGATATGCAAAGCCTCTGCCTGGTGTCCAGCCCTGTTCCCTTGTCAGGTCCTATATATAAACATAAATCTGACCCTCGTTCTGCACTTTCCATCATCTCATCCTGCCTACATGTGGTTAGGAGAGTTGTACACAGTACAATTGACGGCACGTGTTAATTCTTATTTATTTTTAAATCAACCATTTCATTTTATTGCCATAAAAATAGCTGAATGCACCTTTAAGATTTATATAAAGCCCTAGGAAATGTAGGAAATGATTGGTTTACTGGTTGATCAACACTTCCAATGCCTTCATAAAAGACCTAAGGGTTTTACTTTAACATACCACTTACATGGTTAATTGATTATTTAGATTCAATCAAATCAAACACAGTTGCTATTGATTAAGTCATAGATGAACAGACTGTTATTAAAAGCGCTAAATACTGAGGTTTAAAACATACTTATATGGAATCAGATGCATATGGTATAGCATTCAGCAATAACTGGTAACTTCCTTGCATTGTTTAGTAGTAACATGTAAAAAATCCTGATGATCTTCTAGTGTTCAGTGTAGCTTCTCCATTTCCTACTGTTTGACTGTAATGCGGTTTTTTACACAGACAAAAATGAGCTCTAGTACCTTTTCTTCTCCTCTGTGATGAGACGTTAGTCAAGTGTCTTGTGGCTTCCTCTACAAACACCAGAAGGCCTGCACGTGGTTAATTATTCTTGGACGGCAGATTAAAAAAAAGTGTCCTTTCTTTCTTTTTTTTTTTTTGTTTTTGTTTCATGAGCTCAGCAGCGGTTTGCCATTCATAATAGTTGGCACTGGTTTCACGCTGCCTGCCAGAGATCACACCCCAACCATTTTCATTTTCCTTCTTCCATTTGTTTCATTCATGTCATAGATTTGGCAGGGGACTGTATCGTTTTCCTGATGGCCGTCGACCCTTCAACACCCTCCTTTTGAGTCTTGAACTCCCGTTTGTGGCTTTGTTTCCCAAGAAGAAAATGTGGAAACAACAGTTCACACTGGTTTGCATCCAAGAGACACGTTCTTGGAAATTGCAGTTTTGGAATTATTAATTTTACGTTAGAACTAATTTAAGGATGTTAAGAAGGGCCACGTAAAGCACTGCTGACAGGCTTCTGGACTGAGAGAGGGATTTCTTTCACATTAAAACTTCTTCTAGGAAAACTGTATACTGCTGTTTGTGAGAAGGAGTTGCTGTGTTGAAATAAATATAAAGTTAAGGACAGACTTTGGGCTAATATTCCCAAGCTTTTACATATATTATTGTGTGAGACTGGGAAGGCAAATGCACTGTGTAAAAACACTCTCCCTACACACTTTAAGTGCATTACACAGTGCATTTAGATATCTGAGGCCCCAAGAAACAGCAGTTTATCATCATACAACTACTGGAAATATGCCATCTGACAGGAAAGCTGTAACGTACATACACACACATTCAAGCACAGTGCTCCCACCCACTGGTTCAGCAACCACTTTGCTAAATCTATCAACTGCAGCTGCGTGCATGTATTTTAATGCATGCGCCCACAAGCAGAATACACGTGAGCTCATCTGTGCATGTGTGCAATTGAGTCCGACCACTTAAATGTACGTTTAACCTATTGATGCAATGCGTTCTCTGAGGGCTGCAACCCAATCCTCGAGAACTCCAAAGTGACAAATAAAACCCAGGAGTCCCAACATGGAAACAAACATGATGGCTACCGTGTACCCAGCTCAAGCAGGCCTTGGAGTGCTCACCAGCTTCCATCTGAATGGAGTTAGGGTCTGGCTAGCAGGATTGCAGAGGAGAAGAGTCTCCTGGGGCGGTTGGCTCAGCAAGCAAGACCAGAGGATGGCTGCACCGTGGATTAGGGCCCCACAGTGGTCCATTGTTAATTGGGCGCCATGTGTGAAAGCTACAGAGAGATTAGTTTGTACAGCTGCTGCCATTTGTCATAACTGCCCTTAACAAGACACACATGGCAACCCAAGTTACAGCCAGAGGTTTTACAGAAAAGGGGGAGAAAAAAAATGTCTGCTGAGCGTCTAATAGTTTGCGAAACAGACCTACATAAGCAGATGAAGATGTTCCTGGGAAACACCATGCAAACTCAGCTGGGATCCCATATGAGGTGATGAGTTTGAGCATTACTCATTTAGCCATCTGTAGGTCAACTGGGGTCACTATCATAACTGCTCAAAAAGCTACGTTAAGCCAATAGAAATCCCAGACACAGGTTGCAACTCGTTCTATGAAAACAATCAGCTATTACATCACAGCCCTATTAAGCAAAGCACAAATTAAACAGGCTCTGTGTTTTATGAGGCAGGCATGAATCAGACAGTATAGAGATAACAAGAGGGCTGGTGGCTGTTAAGGCCTGATGACCTCTTGTTACCCAGATTTCCTTGGCAATGTAGCCTACACCATGAGGTTTAAGTGAGGGATTGTGAAGTTATTTTTTGGTAAAAATCCACAGTGTAATTGTGGGTTGTAGGTCTGCGCACATGTTGGAGGCCTAATTACAATCTTGACTGGGTAAATCTAGAACAAGCTTTTAAAGCACTCTCACTTTCAATCTTTTTTTTGCCAACAGATGTTGGAGCACTGTTGTTACTCACTGCGGTTCATTGGATCTAAATGCAGTCTTTAGGGCTTAAGTGCAGGTGACCAGTGCTCACAAATGCATTGCATAGTAACAGATTTTCTGCATGTGTGTGCATGAGTATGAGTTTATGTCTCTGGATAGGTATTTTGTGTTTGCATACACCATTTAGAAAAGGTTTCGTAATAGTCAGTGCAACTAAAATACCAGCTGGAGCCAGTGTTGAGCGAGAGGGCCAATTTAAGAAGAATTCAAGCTATCTGGAGACAGATCATATAGGCTTTCAGTAGGCACCATGGTAACAAGGCCCGTTCCTGCCCAGTAAAAATAACGGGCTTCATTAACCGTCCTGTTAGTGCTACAGCAGGCTTTAATCACTGGGTCCAAACAACACTGAGTTTGCTTGTCCCTAAAACCCATACTTTGCACAGGAGCCAAACAATTTTTCTGAATTATAAGTGATTCCAACTACCTCCATTTACATATAATCCATAGCTATGTCAAAAATAAGGCGATATGCTGATCACAACAGACAAAGAACATCTGCTGGTTTGGTGAGATTTAGAATTTCCAACCAACACATTCCATAATTCATTCCTCTCTGTATAGCTCACTTTAATCATAAGTACTCAAAGATGTTGTTGTTCAAAAGATGGCATGTCTATGCAAACATAAAAATGTAAATGACTTATTTCCCTACTTTCCTTGCTGTGTCTGCTTTTTTTTCCTATTGTGGGTTACTTAATAGTCTGATTAAAAGAAGCAACTGAAGCCGATTGTGTTGTTTATTTAGAAAAATGCATGGTGTCTATAGCTGATCAAGAGTTGACTTCCAAATTTGGGAGCTTTTTGAGAAGTGAACCTGACATATGTGAGGGAGGAGTGGAAGCTCTTTGGCGAGCTTTGACAACTCAATGGGGTGCTGATGAATCCGTCCCAAACAGGCCATTCCCAAGCCCCAGACACTATATCCCCTCTTTGACCCACTGCACTGACATTAGAAAGGAATACTCTTGGGACTCACCCCTCCCTCCCCAAATAGCAACATGCCCACCCAAAAGTACATTTTGCACAACACTGCAATGGCAAGCCTTTCTTTTTCCGTCCTCCTCAGGTCTTGTCGAGCTGTCATAGTGATGGGCTGTACTGTACCGCCAGACAAAAGAAGAGACAACCATCACTCTAGGCCACTGATCGGCCCTGTCTGGACTGAAAAGACTTTGATGGAGCAAAGCAGGGTGGGGGGTGCTCCACAGAAGTTAGTGTCTCCTGGGCAACCAAACTGATTGTCTGTCCCTGCCCCAAGTTCCCCATCACACCCCACCAACTACCCCTTTTCATTTTTTCTTCCCTTCATTGGTTGTTCACAAGGCCCCTTCCTGGGTTAAGAGGACTGGCTTTTTGCAAGAAAGTCTCAGTCTGGTACTTGAGGGCTGCTTTTCTTCTTGTTGACTTGAGAAAAGAAAAGGTCAAAAAACACCTTCACATGAATTCTTCAACCAGGACTTCCTTGCTCCTGCCTGTACCTTCTCTGTCCTCTTTCCTGTACTGATCCAGCTATGTAACATGACCAGTCTAGCCAGGCAGACAGGCCTGTAGTGCGGTGTACTGTCTACTAGTTCAGTTACGCAACTACGGCGGTAAG
>JAPTYR010000011.1:14379281-14389760 GCA_029814505.1 Siphamia roseigaster
ATTTAAAAAAAAAAAAAAAAACGACACAAACAGTAGTGTCCTTAATGCTGTCTGCTTACAACTAGTTTTGTTTCACACATTTGGCATAAACCCAGCCGCCCTTTCTCTGGCCAAGTGCCTGGGCCTGGGACAGCTGTCATGGTAGGAGTCTCAGGCTTGAGGGAAAGCCAGAGAGTGAGAAAAGAAAAGAGACTGAGAAGGAGTGAGAGAGTCATTTGGCCAAGCAGCGTGCCGCAGGGGTGATTCCTGATAGTAGAGGAGGATAAGGGGATTCAGGGAGGGAGGGATGGAGGTTGTGCTTAGTCACAGACCTCCACTGTGACCCAGAAGGTCAGGCCTCCGCACTGGCCGCCTGACCAAAGCCTCTGAGGCAGCCAGGCGGAAAACAAGATGCAAAAAGTGACCCCACGCAGCACGTTGGCCAATCTTGAACACAGGACCCAACCAGAATATCCAGTCTGAGGGTTCGAACCAGGGTGAGGAGGTGTAAAGGGGAGTCAGTGGTGCCTACTCCCCCTCACTTAGGCCACTGAACCAAGGGACCACCGGCAAGACCAGAATGAGTAGCGGGTGAGTGGAGACAAACTGTTGCCAAGAGACCACCGGTGATCCTGCGACCGCCGTGGTTTGACCCCGATTGACAAGGTCAATGAGGGGGGCTTATGAGCAGCTCCCCCGCCTCCTCCTCTGACCACCGCCCCCCAGGCAAAAAGTCTTCCTCCTCCACGTGCCCTGAGCCCACAACGGCGTTGTTTCCACTGATCTGTTTTGCTCAATTAGACTTCAGAGGACACCCTGCCACATCTTTTTGCAAAGATCATGACCCTGAGGGCAGGGGTTAAGTCTGCTGCTCGTAAAACAAGGTCTCCATTAACATGGCAGCATGTATTTGAAGGTAATCCATCCATTTCCACAAACTATCATGACCGTGTGAAAAAAAGTTACGTTAAAGGAATGGGGGGGGAGTCAAGGTAATGATGTTTTATGGCCGTGTTAACTTTCAGCACTAGAGTAATGGGAAAGCTGCTTAACCTTGACTTCTTTAGTCTCCCATTGGACAACCTCAGCAATTCTCTTCACTGGTTTAGAAAAAAACATAAAGCCAGATGTAAAAAGGCTGAGAAAAGTTAAATTCTGTCACCAATATCTTTTTATTCCATTTAAGCAATCTTAATTTTATTGAGGTAATTTAAGAAAATATACTGACACACACACACACACACACACACACACACACACACACACACACACACATTTTTTTTAACAGCATTTCAAAAGTACAAATTCTTAATTTGTTTTGCCTGGTTATGTTCTCAAAAAATAACCCAAAATAGTTTATTTTTCTTGTTTGCTTAATTGCATTCCTGTGTAATAAGAGCAAGGCCTTATTATAATCTTAACCAAAAAAAAAAACTTTTAATGAGCACAATGAACAGATTTCTACATTTGTTGAGGAAATAATACAGAGCTTAACAATTCCAAATACAAACGAGGCCTACACAACTCAAACGTGCCCAAACATGATGATTATCCACATGCCTTGTAACAACTATTCCATCAGGCAGCCAAACTGGATATGTAAAATATGAATCCAGGTGGAGAGAGGCAACATTTCAAGAAAAAAAAAAAAAGAAAAAGGCGCTCGTTTTTATCAGATGAAGGTGTAAAAGTGCCATGACGTATAATAGCAGTGTGTGTGTGTGTGTGTGTGTGTGTGTGTGATAGAGAAAAGCCAGGGCCCTGTATTGAACACAGCCTGCCAGTTGGCACAATGGATGCCACAACCCCCACTCCCTGCCCCCAGCTTACTTCCCAGCGGGCATTCATCTGGGCATGCACATGGGTGCTACAGCCCTGCCTGGCTAAACGCGTCTGTGCCCCAGAACAAGGGGGCTGAGTGCCCTCTCTAAACTCACACAGCGCTTTCACTGCCAACCTGCCGACCTTTTTCAGGCAGCAACCCACCAGAATCTTAAACAAATACACTCTGAACTTATTGATTTTTTTTTACATGAAAAATAACAAGAAAAACTACTGTTGTAAATAGTAGCAGAAACACATTTTATGTTACTCAATTACCCAATGCAGCAATACTGAGCCAGTGCCAGATAGAACTGAGTGCAATGTTAAAAGCACAGCGCGAAGCTATTTTTCTAGCAGTTCGCACCAACACCAGATTCTATTTCAGCCAGAGCCGTTCGCTAGTTTCTTTGTGTTTGATTGTATGTTTGTTTGTTTCATGCAGTTGCAGCAGAACAAAGGCATCGGCTTCCATTCTGCCACTGTCAAAAAACTTTCCAACGTGCCCACTGCATTGCGGATGCCAACCAACGAATCAAAGGCATGCTGCAAGCAGACAAAGAGGGTTTGATGCCAACCTCCAAACCTCTAACAACCATTACTGGTGATTTGCCTGCCTCCCTGGCACCGTGCAAAATAAAATGGCGTCGTGCCGCACGCTACTACAATATGGCTGCATTGTCTGGAGATGGGCAATGCTTGGTAACTTGAAGAAAAGGGAAAGACGCTTTAGCTGCAAAAACGAAAAAGGGGGGGAAAAAAAAGAGCATGGCTGTTTCTGTGATGCCCGTAAAAGAATGCTATTTTGTATTTGCCAAAGTTTCGACCAACAGAAATTTTGAAGACGCGGTAAATAATCGCACTGATCCGCTATGCATTGTTGAATCAGAATGAATTGATTTGCCGACCGAAGGGCGCTTTACATTTACCTTTTATTTCAAATGTTGGAAATAACCTTCATTTTATCATTTACTTTCTATTTTTCTAAAATAACACCAGAGGTAAAATCAGTTAACTGTAAGCACCACAGGCATTAATTTATCATTTTTATGCTCGTCATTGTGGGAAAAAAAAAATCAAATCAAATCAAATCAACGCTAAAGAGCAATTCAGAAGTTGTTACTGAACAGTTAAGAATGCACTGGATGCAAACTAGAAAAGCGGTGGCATCCCACAAAAGACACAAAAGAGAGTCTGATGCCAACCCCGGTGCCAGTGGCAACCATTATTGTCTCTGTGCTGTGCCTTCTGCTTTCCTTGGCACTTATGAAACACAAAATGGCGCTCAGGGTTTGATGATAATGAGCTAGCTATACACCCATTTCTACTTTAATAGCATTGGTGGCTATTCAGACCTGCTGCAATATATTAAATACAGGGGAATTTCAGCAGTGAATACTATATGGGGGGATTCCAGTGGTGTCGAGAGGGGGAAAAAAAAGGGAAGAAAAAGACAGGATAAAATTTCTCTTTACAGAGAAACTATTTTTGAAGAAGGGAATGAATTAAAATGTGAAAAGTTAAACGTAGAATTTGGAATTCATACATCTGGTATAGCCCTGTATGAGGACTTTATTTAAGAGCAGTGTTTTAAATCATTTTCAGCAGTATTTCTTTTTGTATTATTTTGATTCCTGTAAAGCATAGCATTAAAAATACTGAAGTAAAAATTCAACTTAAGTTTTTCGAAGAAGAATCAACCTTTATAAATCCATTATTAAAATAATACCAGCTATAGAGAATTCCACTCAAATTGTTGCTGTTAAAAACTAATTACTGTGTCACCCACTAAATACAAAGAACCAAATCCTGTTTTGCTTTTTTTTTTGTTGTTACCCATTTAATTCAAGAAATGCAACTTATTTCCGAACATTGTGTATATATTTTTTGATTTGACTGATCTATTTACAAGAGATGGTTTTCTCTTAAAAGAAATCAGCTTTTCAGAAATTCAAGAAAAGAAAAAAGATTCAACACTGTACACACACATGATTTATAACAGTCACACTGTGCAACATACACTTAAAAACTGAATTTTAAGTCAGAGAGAACAACAAAAGTGAATAAACTAATATTTTGTGTATGACAATGTGAATATGAATGTATTATAATTTCAGTAATGAAAGTCCTATGTAAAAAAAAAAAAAAAAAAAAAAGGGTCCATTAAACTTTTATTAAACTAAAACCAGCAGCTTTAATATTAGATGATTTTGCTTTATGAAAATAGTGTTCCTCTGTTGACCATTATTTTCCAAAATGTGTGAGAAATGCCTCAGGTATTTTACAATTATAAATGGAGTTAACTAACACTAAAATAGGGTTATTCAAAAGACCAGTGTTTATTTTTTACCAGTAGATTTGGTTTTAGGAAAACAAACTACCAACAGGATAATTTTATTTCGACTCGTCCTTACTACAACTCAGTCTCTCACAGAAAGTCACTCCTTAACAACTAAACAAATAGACTCAGTGTCCTGTGTGTGCACTTGACTGTATGGCAGTGTGTCTATGAGATCACACACATCCTGTCCAAATTATACAGTAGGAACTGACTGATCACTGAACATGAGTACAGGCTGCAGGAGGACACACTCATTTACACTGTGTTCGACATTTAAATTGTGTTTGTGAGTTTCCGTAAACTGAAAGTAGAAGTAAACGCTAAACCGCCGAGACAGTATTATGTGGACTCTTCTATTCTTATGTTTATTTGTCTGGCCATTGGAGTTGCAGTTTCAGCCAGCCTCTGTGAGGCTGCCAAAAAGTAACACATGTGACCCTTGACCCTGCCAAGCCATCATTCACACATGCATGTTAGCTCACACACACAGTAAAACAAACACACACAGTATGAGCTTAAACCTACCTTGGTCCTGGACATAGTATGCTAGAAACAAGTCCAGCTCCTTGACCGATACTGTTATGTGGTGTGGCTGGACACAAAGTGCTGGGTTGGTGCAATGTGGAGACTTGACAAGGCGCTCGCCGTCTGTACTTTCCAGAGGGATGCCTTTGAAGAGGATGACCATCACCAGGTCCAGACGCCAAACTTTGTCAGCCTGCCGCAAGCAGTCAATCCGGCGGATCTTGCCCTTCTGGTCCGGGTTGGATAGCACACAGCACGGGTGCTTCTTGCCCGTCACACTGAGGACAAAGTCCTCCCGGTACTCCTGCCGAATGTCCTTACGGAGCTTGGCCAGCAGCCTGGATGCCCATTTCTGTTTCACCTCGGGCTTTTCGCTCAGAAGCTCGTCCTTCACTGCGCGCTCCTCATCCTTGGACATCCGCTTCTCGTGCTTCTTAAAGTACTTGCGTTTTCTGGCCTGGAGGTTGAACCACGTGTAGGCAATGGCACGGACGTGAGGAAGAAGTGCCTCAATGAAGGGATGAAATTCATCCTGGAGCATCCAAGGGACACAGAGAAGACAAGAAAGAGAGGGGACATGGGACAATATAGTCAGAAATTAATTTTACACACATATGTAAAATGAGTTTAGTCGTCTTAGTAATCAGGAAAGAGCTGAAACCACAAATCATAAATTTTCCCAAACAGCCACACATTCACATCATTTTCTCCCAGCTTTAATAGCTTTACATCCTGTTTCTCTTTACATAGCAGCTCTGCTTTTACCATCCTAGATGTATCTGGTTGTACTGCAGGTATGACAAGGAAATTCCACTGTTTATATCAACTGCCAGAAATACAATAGCACCAAACCCGCTGACTGAATGCACTCGCATCTCCGCTCTCATTTCCCGAGCATGCTCTGACCTGGACTCCTGTGCTGCTGCTGCTGCTTTTCAGGGAGCATGCGCCCCTCACACTTGCATTTGTCTTATCAAACTATGCACATTCCAGTGTGAACTTATCCCTTGTTCATAATTGAAGATAATCTGAAAGTGGAGTGTGGCCACAAAATAGGAAATTGATGAGACTCCTGTTTACTAGCACCCACAAAAAAGCTCCGCACATGCATTTTCCATGTGATTAAAATACAATAAATATAAAGACAGAGTAGATAGGCAGCATTTCAGGTGAAACTTAAGGAAGGAATTTATAAAGGTTAAGTTAGGACTCACTTTGAAATTCACATCAAATTGTTTGAAGGTTTGAGGTTAATCCAAGGAAGGGAACTCACCCCACTTCATTCCAAAACTGGGGTTAGTCAGTTATACTAAAACGAAAGCTTACTTTTATTTTCCATAAGTCACTTTTCCATTTTGAACAATGTCACAATGATATTTCGTTTTACAAAAATTGCCACAGATTCAGATCTGTTTTATCGGTTGTATTCTATGGATATACACAAAACAAAAACAGATATGAGTCATAATGAACCCTAAATATATATTAGTTTTCTGACCCATACTTCATAAAATCATAAATAAAAACCTCACTACTAAAATGGTAAAAAATAAAAATAAAAATTACATTGTGCTGACAGTTCACTGGTTTCCACACTTTAATCTGAAACAGTTTGACCCTTCTAAAACACAATAAATATTTTAATACTATATGAGTGGGAAATGTACAGGATGATATGCTTGATTTAGGAGACGACAGAAATTATAGCAGCAGCAAGCGAGAAGTGGAAACATAAACTTATCTTTGTTTAAGGTCATTAAAATGTCACATTTAATAAGCACGGCTTTTGAAGAGTTAGACCATATATTGTTCTTTTTTGGAGAAAGCCAAGCAGGCAGGCTGTATAGGAAACCACAGACATCCACTCCCTATCTCTGCCTGCCGTTGAGGCTCCACTGTGAAGCCACATTTCTGGTCTGCACTTTTGAGCCACTAAAACTTACAGCCCTACAACATAATTCCACAATTTCAACTTTATATTATACCGTCTTGGGAAAAAGTTGTATTTTTTTTTTTTACTTATTGTAGTGCTTAAAAATTACTCTTCATAGACAAAATGTAGAATAAATACATATTTACACAGAGGGGGGAAATAATTTTAAACTCATACACTATAAAGTTGCCAGTTTAGTTGACAGAAGTACACAGCAAATTCATGTAAATGTGATCGGCTGTAAATACTTTCAGTTTTAAAAACACTTTTCTGATATTCTGCTATTTTTTTTTTCAATCTAAAGCCCAAAGCTGGAAGGATAAATGACTTGGCCAGGGCCTATGCAGTGCACTTCAACTGGGGCCATAAAAGCACAATCCTCTTAAGTACAAACTAAACCACATCTCAATCACTTACTTATGCCAAGTAAAATATAAACAGTAAAACTGAGTCAGCCAAAACAGTCAGCTACTCCATCCAACCGCTGAATCAAGCTTATCAAGTGTTTGATCTTTCTACAGTGAAAGTGGCTTTATCTTCTTCCAGCTTCACTTCCCTTAAGCACAGAAGTTTGTCTCTAAATAAAAAAATATACACGTGGAAAAAAAACACAAACACAGTTTAGGAAACTCTTGGGATGTGTGTGAGACAACTACAAGACGCGAATAACCTAATTAAACCTGAGTGAAAAGCATCATACCAACACCGGTTCGCATCAGGATCACCCTGGAAGCTTCATATTTTAAAAATCATCTTTACGCACGAACTTTACGCAAAGGAAGAACGCAGAAAAAGGAATACTTTGACGACTTTTTGGTGCCTCCAGAAGTGTTAAATGATTTTTACATAACACTATTATTGGAATTGAAGAATTTAACACCCAAAACTAATCTAAAAATTTCCAGAAAAACGTGCAAAACGCGCAAAAAAAATTACATTTTGGTAACTTTGCACCCATGTCATGCACTCATAAGGTAAAAACTGAATAATTAAGATGATTTATAGGAATATTTCCCATGCAGAAATTAGACTGTACAGTCTTGACGCGTTGACAAAACTTTCTAGTATCATAACCACTGTCTGAGATTAGATTTGAGAGAAATATGCAAAGCGTTTATATGAATATGTGAAGATAAAAAAAAGACACAAATACCTGAGTAAGACAAATCGGAGAATACATGACGAGACGGCTACACGGAACGTGAATGTACGTGGACTGATTCCTCTGATCACTTTATCGCGCCATTCCTGGACCAATGTGCACCATGCAAGACTGTGGAGCAGCTATCCGCGTAAAAGGAGGAAAAAAAAGGATTATCCAACAACATCCATGAATTATTTTTTTTGCGATCCAAAGATTGTCGTCTCCGCAGAGAAAGGAACCAATGCAGGAGTCTCTTTCCTTTTTTTTTTTTAAGTTGACACGCACAGAAAGCACTTGTAATTCTGCTCGCTGAAGCCGGTGCAAACGCTGCGTACTCCTGTGTTACAGAGGCTCTTTGCGCGTCTCTAGTGCAGTGGGATCTGGTTCATAAAAGCATGGTGAAGAGCTTCAGAGGGTGCCGAGTGTGTGATGTTCACCCCCGCTTTAGACAAAACTTGATATGAAGTCAACCGGTGCACCTTCGGTCCTGCGCGATTCCAGCAAATCAGACCCAACTTTTTTTTTTCCTTTTTTTTTTTTCACCCACGTAATTACACAGTCACACTCCTCCTGCTCCTCCTCTAAACACACAAGCCCTATCCACCATCCAGCACCTTTCTTCTTCTTCTTCTTATCCAAGGCTATGTGAAAAGCAAGGCTGACAATTCACTCACCCTACACTCCATCAGAATTATTTTACGAGTTTATGGGACCTTGGACCACAGCATTTGATCCACACACATACACACACACACATGGAAAAAGGAACATTTCCCACCACAGCTTTTTTTTTTTTAACCCCGTCAACAACAAACTCCTTTTTCACATTGGGAAAAAAAAAAAAAACTTTCAGCATAATAAAACTGACAACCACAAAACCTCACACACTGACTGATATAAAAATGTTCTAACTTATTATTTTTAAACACTGTGGATGAATTTGACTTCATTTAAAGTCAAAATAAAGCTCATATATGCCCATATTGGGGTTATTTTTACAATATATTTTTTTTATAATTACGCACAAACTTCAAGTACAGTTGCCAAACTTTTTATTTAATGATTTTTAAATAACAAATGGAGACTAATAACATCTGATCACTTAAAAAAAAACACCTTTGCATTACTAAGGATTGCGCGTTGCCGTTGTTAAACGTTTGCGCGCTTCAGTGTGCGTGTTTTTGTGTGCGTCCTACACAGCTGTCAACAGTCACATATAGTGCATTTGCCAAATTAAGGGGAATGGGATGTTAACATAGGCTACTGGAGAATATGTGCCAAGTTTACAACAATTTTGGATCAGTGGTGTGGTGCGTTTTAAGTTAACTCCACATTTGTCAACGGTTGCGAATTACAAAAATAAAGGGAAAAAAAAAATATATATATATATATTGTTGCAGAAAATATCTCACAGCATTGATAAACAATAATAATCCATGATCACGTACCATTGCACTGTACTGCATGGATTAATAGGGAATCCTGGAGCCTGGTTGAAACACACAAGCCGGTAGCTTCACATTTCTCACGTTCAACTTTGTGCTTTGGAGGGTTTTTCTCTTGCAGTGCTCGCAAAAAAAAAAAAAAAAAGTCAACACCGGAAGACAATTCTTGGCAGATAGCGGTGAAAAGAAGTTAGGAGCACCTCGCGTTTTTTTTTCTCTTTTTTTTCTTGTCTTCCTTCCTCTTCAAGTCTTAGTTTTTTGGATCGTTTTTTGGGGTTGTTCAGTGGAGTTGAACGTGATCCAGAAGAGGCTGAGTTTTCGGCACTGGGTTGGTCTCCGCCTTCACTTTCACTGTCTGACTGACTGCCGCCCTCCGGCTCACGGTAGAAACTGCCAAGTTACGCACCGTCATAACACTGCATCCGCTTTGGATTTTACGCGTAAGAGCTTTCACTAGTGTTCCCATAAGAATGAGGACATCAGTAAAACAAAGTTGCATCTTCCAAACCGTGGAAAAATTAGCATATTTTGCTTCCATCAGCGCAAAACTATCTTTATCATCACTAAAAAAAGCAGGTATTAGTATCTTTTTCTCATAAAATATTGCGCAAATTTTTAATTTTGGCTAGTTCCGTTAAAAAATAAATAGAAAATAAATAAAAAAAAAAAAAAACACAAAATTGGAGTGTGCGTAAAAGCATAAAAGTGCACCACTAAGCGCACAGCCGATCTGACTTCCTGTTTTATTTGTATATTTTTCCTGACTAACACTGCTCAAACGACGCTAAATTAACTCTAGGGAGTAAATACTATTAATGTAACGATTCGTAATTACATAGAGAATACCAAAAAGGCTTAACCTTGACCAGTTAGACTATTATTTTGACATCACATTTTCCCACTTCCGCACGATAACGCATCTGTTTCACGGCGTCTTGACACAGCTCACTTTTGTAATAGTGTTTTCATTCTGGTTTCTCATTGGTCAACAGCAGTGGCCCCGGGACTGTGTACCCTGGGCCCCTCACTTCCGCTCCTCTGACGCACGGTGGAGGGTTTGACAGTCAGAGCTGGACAGGCACCCTGAATATCACAGAGGGATGTGGAAGTCACCACACAGCAGAAACAACACCTATACTACTGCCAAACAGGATCAGTAGTATCATTAGTAGTAGTAGTAGTAGTAAGTAAGTATTATTATTATTATTATTAGCAGTAGTCATAGTAGTAACTGTGAAATTTCCCCAGGGTTGGATGAATAAACTATTCTATTCTATTTTGGCACAACAAT
>JAPTYR010000011.1:14443538-14454232 GCA_029814505.1 Siphamia roseigaster
AGTGCTTGTGTCAAGCTATCCGGAATAACGCGGAAACTCCGTTCCTGTAAGCCCGCGGCAGAAAACACTTCGCATGTCGAGCTGGAGGGGTGTCACGGTTCAAATGGCATTAGGTTGTCTACTCCGGAGTTTCGCTTTAAGGAAGAGATCAGTGATATGGAACGTTTTCACATTGCCTCAGCCAGCGCATGCCTCGGCTTCTTCCATTATTTGCAAAGTAACTCTTTCGAGAGGAGGGTACTAAAACTTTAAGCTGCAACAAAACCGATTGGATCAAGCATTTCCATAGCTAGATGGGTATTACTTCGTCAAGGAACAGCAGAGGTATGTTTTTGCTTGTGTTCATCTGTCTCTTTCTGACTGTTTGTAAGATAACTCAAAACGTTATGGATGGAATTGGCTGAAATTATCAGGGAATGTTGATACTGGTACAAGGAAGAAGTGATAAAAGTTTAGTGGTGATCAGTCAGGTCTTTCATTCGGTAGGGGTAGACCGGCAGTCGCGGAAGTGAAACGTAGTGGTCATTTGGGGGGCAGGTGTCTGGTAATTCAACATGTTTGCCATTTTTCTGAATTGGATCGGTGCATCCATAAAAACAACCCATTGAATTATACTTTTGTCGTGATTAATGCTACTACACTGATCTCACACTGTCCTCATAGTTATTAGTACTCAGCAGTAGAAATTACATACCCCACTTTAAACAAAAAATGAGTTATGAATACTGTCTCTTTGGACTAATAAAAACAACTTTGTTTCCCTGAAGTTATGGACGTGAAGAGCTCGTGGCGGAAAGCAATCGAGGAAGACGAAGCAGAGAAAATCTGTTCGGCCAAGTTTAATGATAGCATCATGGGGCGACTCACTCCCCTCGGTGAACAGTGTGTGTGGCCGAGCCCCACTGGTCCTGCAAAGTCTAACACCAGTCTCCAGTCTGTCACACACCACAGCCTCCCTACCAGCCAGCAGGGGGTCTCGAAGTTCACTCTGGTGTCAGACACCTTCACCACTGAGTCCATTGACAGCCCCAGTGGCACAGGCAGCAGCGCATTTCAGTTCAGCCTTGACCAGGAAACACTTCCTGAATTGCCAAGCTGTGACAGCCTGCTGAGCCTTGACGATGAAGCTGTGGATATGAAGAGTGAGGAAGAAGAAGATCTTCTCATCCCATCCCTGAAAACTGAGTTTGGCCAAACACTATCTACAAGTCATCATCTGAGTCAGATTCAGCAGGCGTGCAGCGAGGACTCAGTCCTTGGCTACCGACAGGGAGCATCAAAGTGCCTTCTGTCTCCTGAGGTTGCCGGATTGAATGGAGATTGGCTAATGGATCCTGTAAAACCACTGGAGGCCACTGACAAGGTCTTCTCACTGGATCTAGATACTCTGGGTACCTTGTCGCCCCAAAAGAAGCAAGATTACAGCCTTCCAAAACTGATTACATTCTCCCCAGTAGATGACATGAAGTATTAGCCATATTTGTGAAGATGACTGACTTACCAGTGTTCTTTGTTAATACACAATAGTATGTGTACATAACTGTAAAATAACTTTGCCACATTAATTTTTTGCTTCATTTGTTTTTATTTAAAACCAAGACATGAACTCGTTCAATAAAATTGTAAAAATGTGGTTTCTTTGCATTTTTGTATATAATTACTAACTTGAATGGATATTTGGAAAAACTATGGAAACTGAGATTTGTTTTATGGAAATGTTGATTATGAGTGCATTCTTGGAAAAACCACTAAGTCTGTATCACTATTTTGAATGGTGTCTGGCTTTGCTGGAGATGTGGAGTTTATTAATTAAATTAAACATTTGAAAGCAAATGCTGAATGTCGTTTCTTGCAAATTAGATTTGTAAATGAAAATGTGTCACAAGGTGGAGGCTTTGTTATTCCAACAGTAGTGTTAAGTTGTGTAAATCCATCATTAGTCGCACCTGTTGCTTTTTCAGTTGGTGTAGTTTCCTTGAGTGTGAGATGGGGGCGCTAGGGACTGCAGGATTGTAAAGGGAAACGTCAAGGCAGTTGTAAAAAGACAGGAAGTGAAACAGACTAAACTTAATAAACATTTTTGTGATGAAATGGGAATTGTGAAATAACTGTTGAGCAAGGCGCACTCAACTGAAATATTAAGTCCATACTTACAAACATGCAAAACGGTACAGAATTAAACCAGAAGCTCAAATGAAAGGTAATTAAGTGTTTTTATTTAGTACACGAATCCTGTTGTGTATATTGACAAATAAATGAATCCTTGGATTGTAGTCTTCCGTCCACGCTGGACTGGTATTGTTTTATTGTGTCGATGTTATGCATTTTTTATATTTTTAAGAAAAAAAATCTAATTATGTAGGTTAAAAATGACAGAAAACACTGTCAGCTTGTAACAGACATTTTTGAGATGATATGCATGGTATTTATTGTTTATATGTTATAAATACCACTGAGAATCAAGAAAATTAAAAGCAGTCGTAAACAGATCATTCAGTTTACATCCTGTACTTTGTTTTGAGACGTTGTTTTTTTTTATAGGGAATGGGACACATGCTGACAGTGGGTGTGTGTTTTGCTCTTTACTGTTAAAAAAAAAATCAATCAAATAAAGTTATTGTGAAATACTATTATAGAATGCTGAAGAAATGTTTTACTTTTAGAGAAAACTGGTCATTCGTTTAACCACTTTTTTATGATAAACAGTTAACTGCACACTCTGCAACAATGCTTCATGCTCAACTTTATCTAGACATTTCATAACTAGTGTAAATGTAAATGGGATTAATAAGTCAATAAAATATCCAACTCGAAACAACGAGCTTTTATTGTGAAAATCCTGCGGATCCGGATATTGCTGCTGGCGGGCTTGACGGTTCCCTTTCAGCGGCTCTGTGAGCTTCAGGCAGGGACTGTATGTGCTGCCTCTCCTCGTCTCTGGGCGGTTCCAGTCTGAAAGAGACGTTTAGGAAGACCGCTCACCAACAAAACTATCAACCCAGACACAAACATGGCGCCTGCCTCCACCGACAACTTTAGATGAAAGTGGCGAAGGAGTGACTAACAAAGTTTCCAGAGGAGTGTTTCTTCGCACGCAGTTTTGCTTTTAACACATTTTTGCTCTGAACGAATAAGTCTACGGAATATATCAAGCGGATAAAATCAGCAAGTTGCCTAGATGTCAACATTGCGTGTTGCTGCAGTGTAAACAGCTGGTAAGTACTCATATTTCGACTGTAAAAAGCTAAGACTAAGCTAAGTTAGCAGGGCTCGTGGATGCCAGTTAAACTATTTTAATGCTACTTTAGCTTGAGCTTAAATGTTGTTCTCTGGCTGCTGCGTGTTTCTTGTCCACTTTCACGTCACGTTTCCTAACTACGAAAAGAGACAGAGCCACGTATTGCTACACAGGGTGATCACAGGGGTACATTTCTTTTGTTATATCCGCGGCGATGTGTGTTTCCTGCACGAAAGTTGACCTAGTTAAGGGTCGGATGCAACAGTTGGAATATAACACCCCTCCGTGCTCCTCTTTACTCTCTCCTTGACGCCAGATAACCAGACTATTCTCTCCTGGAGTCTGTCTAACCTTGCAGGTGTCTTCCCACAGCCGCAAACAAGCTTACATTTTCTGCAGGGAAATCAAACTGGTGCATAAAAAACTGCGTAAGTTTAGGGTTTTGCAGCAGATATGGAGACAAGGCTACACTCAATATAAGGAACTACTAAACCTAACCTGACTTCCCCTGTTCCAAGGTTGTCAAACCCACTCTAGGTCAGGGGCCACATACAGCCCAATATGAGCACAAGTGGGCTAGACCAGTAAAATAACCTTAGAATAGTGTCAACTCTATACTCTGCTCCATGTTTTTGAACTAATAAAAAATTACGAGTTTACAAATCATCCTTTATGTAAAGAGCATGACAATTTTTAAGAAAAATAAATGCAATATTAAAAATATCGCTCTTCAATTACATATGTGCATTACAACTTGCACATTGCAATAGATCTGCTAAGACAAAACATTTAATAAAATGCAGTTTTTTTTAGACATTAGGTTATTTGTTCTGGGTATTCTATTTTTTGCGGAATGATAGTTTGGAAATAAACTTTTTCATGTAACTACTTTTTTTATGAAATCAAAGAGAAAATTTTGGAGTTTTCATTATTTACAGGTTATTATGTTGGTATTTAGTAGTCCAGCCCACTTGAAATACAATTGAGATGTATATTGAACCTGAATAATCCTTGATTGCTATTATCTCATCTCATTATCTGAACCCGCTTCATCCTCACTAGGGTCGCATGGAGCCTATCCCAGCCACATAGGGCGAANNNAACATTTTGTTCAGCGGCTCGTGTCTCTGCTTCAGGGTCTGACTCGGGGTCAAAAGCAAACGGATGAATTGTTCCTTATCCAGCCATTACTGAGGTGTTTAGCATCGAAGTAGCTGCTCAGTGCTAAGGTGATTGCAGTTGTTTCAACCCTGCCCCCACCCTGCTTTCCCCCCTCCTTCCCATTGAACATTGTCATCTTAGCCATCATTGCAAAATTTGCCCCCCTGAGAAATTTGTCAGGAGCCACCACTGGATGCTGGTATATTTACCATGTATATACTGTACCATATCTAAAGTTAGGTTCCCATTGTGTCACTGTATATATCATACATTTAGGAACAGTGGCAAATCACTGCTTCAGAATTACAGTTGCATCTCAAAAATAGAAAAGGATAAATTAATTTTTCACTTTTCTTTTGATGCATTCCACATAAAGTGAAGTATTTCAAGCTTTTTTGTTTTATTCCACAATGTAATAGTACGGTACTTCATAAGATCAATCAAAAACATATTTATGGTACAGGAATGTAACATTACTGAAAAACATGTTAATTTATGTACTCAATACTTGGCAGCAGCTCGTTTTGTGCAAATTACTGAAGCAATGCAGTGTGGCATTGATCATCCTGTGGGTCTGCTGAGGTGTTATAGAAGCCCGGGTTGCTGTAATACCATCCTTCATCTCATGCAGTTCTGAGTAGTTTTGGTATATGATGGAAAAGGAAATCTTCAGATGGAAGCCTGGTGTGTTCTAAAGTATGCTGGTAGATGGCTGTGTTGACCTTGGACCTGATAAAAGACATTGGACCAACAGAAGGAGATGACATGTCACTCCAAATCATCCCTGACTGGAGACTTTGCTGGACTTCAGTCCAAATGGATTCTGTGCTGCCTTCATCCAGTTTTGGTGGGACATTGATTTTCAAATGAAATGTAAAATCTACTTTACTCAAGTATAACTGATATTGTTTCTGGATAGGGCGAGTCTGGACATGGTTCTGGCTCATTTGGTAGAGCGGGTCATCCAATGATTGAAGGGTTGGTGGTTCAAATCCCGGCTCTGACTGTCTGTGTGTCAAAGCGTCCTTGGGCAAGACACTGAACCCTAAATTGCTCCCAGTAGGTCTGGCAGCAGTCGCCTACTGGCGTGTGAATGGGTGAATGTGAGGCCCATATGGAAAGCCCTTTGAGCACCTTTAAGATGGAAAAAGCGCTATATAAGTGCAGTCCATTTACACGAGGAATATAAAACCTGTGGCCCATTTCCTGGAAGAATATCCACTTACATTGGCCATGTATAGAGGTACTTGGAAATACTGTCTTTTTCTGAATGTGAATAAATAAATAAACGGATTAGATTTCTATAGCACTTTTCAAGGCACCCAAAGCACTTTACATTATTGATCCATTGCTCATTCACTCTTACATTTTCCCTCTGATGGTGATGAACTACGTTAGTACCCACAGCTGCCCTGGGGCAGGCTGACAGAAGCGTGGCGGCCAATTCACGCCAGACAGTCCCTCCGATCACCACTGAATCGGGTCGGGTAGATGGCATGCCAATGCATTCCAATGTATTGCGTCCTTGTGGCAGGCCACGGAATAGCAGCGAACATACAAACATACATACAAACGCACGAATGACCAAACAAATCCAAGCATCACATAACCTCCTTGGCGGAGGTAAATATCCTTTGTTGGTATTTAATTTTGGTAGTTTTAACATTGGCACTTGTAAATGGTTTATCGAGAATTATTATTGTTAATTGATAACATGAAGATTCGGCTGCTAAATTGCAGTGGCACTTTATGGATTATTACTTTGTTAGACTCTGAAGATGTCAGGTAACTTCTAAAAGGAACAAATTGAAATGGTCTATAGCAAAAATTAAAACGGTATCTGTACTGTCTCATGCTAGTGTGATTTGACAGTCAGATGTTTTCTTTTTCTGAGAAATGTGTCATTGGCTATCATCAGTCCTGCATGAAATGGCATTTTTTTACGTATTGCATTTGTATAAAAATAGCTGCCAGGGTTAAACAAACACCAGCGAGGAGCAGAGTTCACTGGCTTCTCGCTTTGTTCAGATGTAAGATGTTGTTAGCACATGGATATGATAATACAGTGCTAATACAGTGCCTCAGACTTATCTGAGGCCAAAAAGCAGATATAATGTGAATGCTCCACCTCTTACAAACTCACAACTGCAAATATTGAACACTCAGATATATTTACCCTGTGCCACAGTATCAGCACAGTTGGTCTTCATTTTCTGCACTAAAAACTGAAGCGAAGTGTTCTGTCATCAAATATTTCTGCTAGTTTTATCCCACCACTGTACGGTCTGTAAACGCGCCAACAGCCAACTATGCCCACATAAACTGTAGCTTCGCGCCATATGAATTCAATCAAACGGCATCATCCATTTGTGGTTTAAATACATGTTCAACTTCAGAAAAAGCCATGACTATTGGTTCTTTTGTTGTTGTCGCCTTGTAAAATGGAGGATTTGTCACCTCATTGGCACCTTGTCCTCAGTCTGGCCTTCACCTCCAACAGCATACTGTGATGACAGGTGGCAGGAAGAGGGCCACTTGGCTCTTCAGATCCTCAAAAGCCCACAGCGACAGAGTGGCACTTGAGTTTAACACTGGTCCTGTAAGAGTTGACACAGCAGTGCTCAACGGCTGGCACCGAGGCTGAAAAGTTGACATGTGCATGGTTAAGGACAAATGATAATTGTCCTTTTAGTATAAGAGTAGACTGTTATGGAAGATGACTGCGCATTTTTCTTCATCTCTGCTCTTTCCACAGGTGCTCAAATACATACAGTTTATATTACAGGATCAACTTGTCTTGTCACTTACACTCAATGCACAACCAGTTTTCTATTAGCACCATCACTATGTGTACTGTACAGTCTGGCTCAGAGCATTGATTTTTTTTTTTTTGTTTTTTTGCAGTAGATGATAGTTGTTTGTTTGTATCTTGCTTGGCTGCTGCTTAGGTCAAGCTGTGAGTGGATCTGTACAGCTTAGCTTCTACTGAAATAACTGAGACAGGCACAGCCCTATCTGTTGTCCAGTACTCAACACACAAAACTTGTGCGTGCACACACACACAGGCGAGCTCTTTCACCCGTGGGGAACAAGCCTCCAGGCTCTTTTGTGTGAGAGGGATGAGATCATTATAGCGCAGACCATGGGGGATGGAATGAGGGGTTTCCACTCTTTATACTTAAATAGAAAATCTGGTTGTGTTTTTCTTATATCTCTAACATTATTTACTGTGGTGAAGTGGACACAATTTCAGACTGAGGTTTTTAAGTCTTATATAATTATTATATATATTGTGCTTTTCTTTGTCAATCTTTTTATTGAAGAACTAATCAGAAAAACATCCATTATTACAATTTTCCCTTAATTCTCCTTAAATTGATAATCAATCCTTAAATCTGGTGCCCAATAGTCCTAAAAATTCCTCAGACCCAATAGATAATATTGTTATATTTGCTTTGGAATTCTTTCTAAACAATTTGTCAAGTTAGTGTTGCTCATTGCATTACAGCAGAAATGAGACTGAGTGGTTGGATCAACAAACGTTGATGGGTGGGGGGTTTAGATATGAGCTTCAGCAGCCTGATCATCAATATCAGAAATGTCAGTCTTGGAGAAATCAAAATATAACATTAGTTGGATTGAAATACTCCCAAGACAATGTCCATGAGGCTGGTTGAACTGTTATTTTTGCAAATCTAAAATTTAAATTTGACCACCCACTTTGAAGAACATTTTAAAAAGTCAAGTCAGTTTGGCTTTCTCAAATCTACAGATACCATGTGAGAGACACGTCAGGTGAACTGATGAATTACAAAATCCAGTAATCTTTTTCACATGGGATTTGATAATTTGCTGGAAAGATCTTATTATGTATGGTGTGGGCAAAATTGCGATGTCAGTATGTTACTTGGTTATGATTAAAACCTCCAAGGATTACTGATTGCTTGTGAAAAAATCTAACTCAAACCTACCAACAACAGTAAAAAAGAATTACTGAAACTAATCTATAAAGAGGCTGTGAAAAAAAAAACCCCACAGTCACCCAATATTGTTGTGTATTTGACTTGGGAGTATCACCAAAGTCTGATTACAGTGCAGCCCTCTCATGTTAATAAATGTGTCATAAATTGAACTCATAATGTTCTCAAATGGGTCTTGCTTTAAACTGCCAGAACCTCTGTTATATGGGTTAATGCTAGGCAAGCATAAAAAGGGAACAAACACTTGGTTTTAGGGCAAAAGCACTTGACTTGTAAGACCTCTGTGGTTTTATTTGTGGCAGCTGGAGAGCTTTCCTCTGTCCTGAGGGGGGTGATGGGCTGCGAAGCCAACCCTCAACACATTTGCCACTGTGAAGGAACAAGACTTTCCAGAAACCTGGCCCAAAGGAATGGGCCTGTCAGGATTTAAGGAGTCATCATAGATTGAGTGTCAAGTGAACGGTCTTATCTGTTACCAGTCACCTGTTGGTTACCTGTGTTGCAGAGCGATCAGACTCTGAAATGTTAATATATTCCGCCATAATTGTAAGGTACCCATTTCAAAAAGAATAGGTGCTATTGTACTGCAGGCAGTGATTGCTTACATCTTATTATAGCTTCCAAAATTGTGTCAGCTTATCTTGAAATATCTGGATTGGTCTCCCTCTAATGCATGTTTTTCCAAATCATCACAAAGCAGCATGAAAGATCTGATTATATTTCAAATATCACTTTCCCGCACCTGTTTAAGTAAACTAAAAGTGCCCGTTGAGAGTTGACGTCACAGTGGACTTAACTCGGCCACTCCATCTGACCTCAAAACGGCAGGGTGAAGTAATGATTGATTTAACTTGGCTATTGTTTTTAGAAGAAGATTGAATCCATAACTGATGATGAGGATGTTTCATTGAATGGTCTGGTTTAGTCATGGTTGGTAGTGATCCTGCTGTATGAGTGCAACCCAGACAAAGAGCGTGACATTCGATCAGGAGTAACAGAGGAACAGGTTTTCACATGGGAAGGGAGGGGCAGAGTACAACCTTTAGAGGCAGGGGCTCATGTTACAACACAAGACTTAGCTTAATACAGTGGAAATTTAGTGGGACAGTTTGTCTGCTGTGTTAGCATATGACCTGAGAACAGTTTTGCCTTGGGATATAAAACTTTTTACCCTCCCTGTGTGGTGATACATGCAGAGAACCAGTTGGACAGAAGATCCTTAATGCTATACCCACTTCTGTTTACAAGAGCTTTAAGGCTTTTAGTCCAATCCACTGTCAACACAGTCACAGTTTATGGCCACCACTATGTTTTATTTGCACGCCAAGCATAAAGTGCAGTGCACTATAAAACAAGCTTCTACCATCTTATGTTCTGCACTGCTATTGTACATCCAAAGTGGAGACACGGTGGAGTTTATTTCACGGTGCTTCGAGTTCCACAGAGGAATATAGAGCATATGTCAGTTTAATGTAGCCTTGGAATACTCATGCAGATCAATTTCCCCAGCCACAGTAACTCTACTCAAAGCTCAGGGTTGTGCAACCTGGCATTGTTGTGGCTCGGTTGCCATGGCAGCGTCAATGCTTCTCTGACACAAGTTGTCACAAAATGATATTTTTATAGTTATGGAAAGGGAGGTAGGAGGTGGAGGGGACTGCCACAAAGAGGGTCCAGCTTTGAGAGTGGGTATTGTTGCACAATGACACAGTCAAGAGTGTATCCACAGATGTGTGTACACGTCAGTGCCTGATATCCGCACTCATTTGGCCTTGCATGGAAACACAGTTATGCATTAATGTGGTGCTGAGTGTCTGGTGTGTTACTCAGATGAAGTGCTTGGTTTTTTTGGGTTTTGTTTTTTGTGCCAGGATTGCTGATAATTTGCTCCTCAGATTATACCGTTATTGATTTGTCAGTTGTTTTGTTTAGGCATGAATGAGTCCGTCTTGTATTTTAGACTTCTGTCGTGTTATGTTTTATTGTGTCAGTTCATTGTCAAGTTTTGATGAGTGATGCACAGTTCTGATGAAAATGTGAAGGCGGATGATGCAGATACCAATGTTTTTCTATGTGTTTACCAGGGGTGGAACGGTACAGGTATCCCACGGTTCGGTCCGTACCTCGGTTCTTGTGCCACAGTTTTTGGTTTGGTTTCAGTCTGTGTTTTGTGCAATAAAGATTTTTAGTCGCGTGCAGCGCACCTCTATAAGCCGCTATGTCGGTCGGTCGGAAACTATTTTGCTTTTGGGGAGGCTGTAGCCCAAACTGTAAGGCGTAAAGTCATGAAATTTGGTACAATGATAGAGGGTAAT
>JAPTYR010000011.1:14724748-14740307 GCA_029814505.1 Siphamia roseigaster
TTGGAACTGCAGCCAAAAGTCGGTACAATGGGGTTTAATAGGGAGTGCCCTATCTGGTGTTCTTAGAAAATCTGTGGGGAAACATCTTAAACATCCACAGCGGCCCCTGAAGACCGGAGTTGGAGACCCCTACCCTAGTGTGTTGGCCCCTTTAACATCAATGACAGATGGAAGTCTTTTGTGGTAGTTGTGGATCAGACACTATTTTCTTGGCAAAACACCTTCAGTTCCTTTATGATTTGGGGTTTTCTTGCATGATCTGCATGTTTTATATGTCCGCAAAGTGATTCAATAAAATGATACTGAAGTCAGAAGACTGAGACGGACCCTCCTTCACCTTTACTTTTTTCTGATGTCGCCAATGACAGGTTGACTTTGCCTTATGTTTTGGGTTACTGTCATGTTGGAACATCTGAGACAATCCCATGCACATTCAGTCAGAGTATGTAAACTGTTGCAAACTACATTTCCCAGAAACCCGTTCATTGCTTGTTTTTGGCACTGACATGGTGTATTCAGGTATATAAAGAGGCAGCTGTGTTGCGTAATAGATAATTGGACCATTCAAAAGGAACTTGACCCGTTGCTAAACAGGACTCGACAAAAGCCGATGTATGGGATGTATCTATAGTGACGTATAAACACTGGAAAGGACTCACCTGGGGGAGGGCATGTCGGCCCCTGTTCCTTTCAGTGGGTGGAAGTGGGTTTTGGATTTTGAGGCTGGAACAAGTGCTGTGAAGCAGCGTGGGGGGAGGAATTTCTGCTGGTACTCTGTAGTCATGGAGGCCCCGGTGTAGGTTCTCGGGGCCACAGGATACTTCCTGATCATCAGAGACCTTACATAAGAGACTCCACTTAGACCGAGTTAATTACATTTTAAAGCATTTCAGGCTCCACTTTTCTACTTTTGTGGAATAAAGAGTATTTTTTTTTTACAATAAGTGTATGACTGTCGGAGGGCTTATTGAAAATACACTGTCAAAAAAAAAAATCCTGTTGTTTTTATGGAAAGAAACAGACGGCTGTGGTTACCAGGACAACACTGTAAAAACACATCAAGGCATAAACATATTTATAGAGTAACATGCAGATTTAGCTAACATTGGATTTCAGTGACATTTACATGCATATGTTAAATGTACTTTATTACTTTTAATTTTAAAACGTATAAGAATAGGCTGTTATTTCAACATTATGGTCTTGCTATTTAAACAGCTTTATTTTCTCAAAACAATAGAAATGCACAATTTCTGCATACAAAGCTGGATTTGTTGACATACTCTTCCTGTAAAAACTACAGCTATGTGTGATTTAATTGTTAAAACAAAAATATTTTCAAATAAACACTTGCATTGTATTTTCACTCAGGTTTTTTTTTATATTTGCAATTTTACAACTTTTTGGTGTGAATTATGGTCATTATTACAGTTTACTGTTCATTCTTGGATCTTTAACAAATATAGCCTGTTCTGTACTTATTACTAACTTTGAAGGTTACTTTTTTATACTCCATATATGTTCAGCCCTATATGTTAGTCCTTAATTTTAATCTCAGTATAGCATAATGCTGCTGGAACACCATCTTATCTTATCTTATCTTATCTTATCTTATCTTATCTTATCTTATCTTATCTTATCTTATCTTAATGCATTCTCCAACCCACACACAGGGTTTAAACTGTATTCTCCAAATAAATCAACTGAAATTACCTGGAATTTGACAACAAACCACAAAGTCCGCGCAGGTCACAAGTTGGTTTATTTCTTTTCTTTCGTCCTGTTGACAAAATCCCAATCAAACTGTCATCCTCCCATGGTGACAGCAGTATAAATATTTCACCTCACCTCACGGAACTGGTTTGCAGTTTGTCCGTTTTCCGTTCCCTCTTAATTTGCGCCGTGCGTCAGGCGGTGCACCCTGCGCGTTTCATGAGTCCGATTTGAAGACTTGGGGGGGATTTTTTTTTTTTTTCTTCCCTCTTTTCCAACATGCTCCCTGACTCTTGATTCTGACTCTTGGCTGCTGCAGTCTTACAATGTATGAATAATTTACCGGAGGAACATGGGATGTGTGTTGAACAGGAGTGGCACGCAGCGACCGAGCATCTAAAAATAAACACTAATGGAATGGATTACTCTGTGATGTAGGAGAGGACGCAGCTCGTGATGATGATGATGATGATGATGATGATGATGATGATGATGATGATGGTGATGATGCTTCTTTTGGCGCGTAATAGGATTCCAAAAATCCCTGTTGGAATTTCATATCAGATCTACTTCAAAAGAAATCCAGTAAAAACCAAATGGCACTCAGTCTATAAGACTGTCAAGCGTTTATTTATTTTATTTTTTTCCCCTAAATATGCTGAATAGACAAGGTTGCGACGGACATCTTGCAACGTGACGTCCAAAGGCCTCTCCATCTGTCACTTTACATCCATGTCCAAAAAAAAAAAAAAAAAAAATCTAAAAAGGAGGGGGATATAAGCCCAAACACGTGTGCGCACTCCGTTTGTGCAGTGGCCTAAATGTTACTGCGCCCTTGTTTTGAGACTGGGCCTTGCACTTTAAGAGAAATTCCACTTCTGTCAAACACTAATCTTATATTTAATTCATATTTTGGATTTGAAGGAAAAATGTTTGTCCACTAGATGGAGTCAAAAGCCTTGGAAATGTGAGGAGAGACACACCTGAGAGGGTAATGTCAAAGTAGTTGGGGGTCACATAAAGAAATTGACCTTGACAGTAAAGCCAACAGGAATAATACTGTACATAATGAATGTTTAAGGAGCCTATTATTGCAATTTTATTTAATGCTTATTAAATAAATTGACTAAGTATACACCATATAAAAAGTATGTATAACGTGCTCTAATGGGATATAACTCATATTTTTTCGAAGGTACAGCTTTATAAGAGCTACAGGTTACATTAAAATAATCTTGTAATAGATGTAAAAGTTGCCTGTGAACTCCAGCCATCTCCCTTCTCAGTGTCTTTAAAATACGTTTTTAGAAACTCATTAAAACGCAAAAGTAGGCCTAAGTATAGCCTGGCCTTTTCTTTTTTAAAAAACAGTATTATGAAAAAAAAAACATCTTTTATTCAAGTCATTCCAAATGCATTTTGGCATCTTAAAATGATTGATCCGTGCAAAGGGATGGATGTGACGTTAATTCTGTCCATTAAATGTAACTTACAGCGATGGCAAATTAAAAGCAACGATCTGAATGTCAGAATAAATGTGGAATCATCCAGACTTGTGCTGATGTCTGTATAGGTTGTGAAAGAGGCGCACCAGACGGTGGTGCCAAAGGCTTGCACATCATTACTGTCACTCAGGCAGGCTGTTGGATTATACATGAGGACCAGAGTTGATGCAAAGTGCAGGGATATTTGGAACAATCCCCACTTCTCCTGTTAACGCATAAGAAGTGCAGTCATTTAACAAAAAACCTCAACAAGGGTTTTTGGTACGAATTTTAGGCCCTGGTCATTAAATGTCATGGATATGGATCAGAATACAACGCCGTTTTGTTTTATTTTATTCTAAGAATACATGGATGAATAACTTGTCAGTTTTAAAGCATCGTACAGTCAGAATAAGTGACTCCAACATCATACAGACGCTGCTTTGTTCCTTTCAACCCTTCTATATGATAAATCTGCTTCGAACAACTGACCAATGTGAAGTAGAGTATTCTTTGGAAACAATAAAGCAAACAAACGGACGCGTAAAGAGCGAGTGTTTGGGATTTTCGTGCGTTTTTACGCAGCGTCATGGCCAAAAAGGAACATTAAACGTAACGTTGCCTTAAACTGTGAAGTGATAAATAATCTTGAACATGTTTTTTTTTATCTCCTTGTTGTTTGCACTTAATTAAGAGCTGTTCTAATTGTGCTGCGTTTAATTGTTCAATAAATGGTCGAGGTTTCACTGCGAGTCGATGAAAGGCGAAGTTCAGTTCACGACAATTGTATTTGCGTAAATGGAGCGGGTCAATAAATTATGGTAATCAGTCGGGTAGATTGGAGGCGTGCTGTTGCTGTAATGAGGGGGAGCATGCTTGCACAGAGGAAAAGCCCACAGGAGTAATGCTGTCTCCACAACAGGCGCGCAGCTTTTTTGTTTCCCCAGTATCTACTTCATTGTGCACATTGACATTTCTTCCGCAGCGGGCTGTTGTGTGAGATTTGGTGCAACAAGTTTGCAGGAGCCACTCAAACGCACCGTCGTGCAGGTTGACAGGCTTTGGCAGGAGCGGCACCACTCATCTCTGTCACCACAAAGTCACTGTACGTGAACGCCGCATCGCAGGCGCACTCACAGTACAGTGTGCCGTGAATTCGTGACTCCGTGCCAGATGCAGTTTGCTCCCACCAGCGCGTGTAGTTAGAGTTAAATGAAAATAGCAGAAGCAAAAGGAGCATCCAAGTGCGTGGAAAAAATGGAGAAAGAAGCGGCACCCCTGAAGCGACAACACTGTCGCTCAACTGTGCTGAATATAGTCTCGTCGTTATGTTCAGTGGCTTCCATCGCCTTTTGCATATTCCTGAGCTTTAACACAGCTGATATTAAGAACCGGGTCGTGGAGTTGGAGAGCGGGAATGGCGAGCACACCTTTACCGGTTTCCCTGGCTACTCCATGGATGATTTTAATTCATTGATTCAACAGAGAGTGGATGAGCTGCTCTCTCAGGTAACATGTCTTCTTCTTCTGTCACTTATTTTCCAAGTAGAAATTGATCACAACAGGTGATTTAACTTTAAAACCTCATGTCCAAATGAATGAAAAATTGCATTCTTTTAACATTTTAGCGCTCCTATGAGAATTATGTGAAGATTCGGACTGCCAGACAAACGTCACCTGAATGCAACTGCCCTCCAGGTAAATCCAAACTACTTTTCCCAAAGCATTGTGGGCATGTGGTTATCAGTGTGTGAAGCGCAGAGGACAATTTGGAGCAATCTGCAGAGGTCTTTAGTTTTATTTCACGGAAACTGATGACATGTAACAGTTTGTCTGGATGGTGTTGATAGTTGTGGAGGTCTCCTGTGAAGGATGCAGACAGATGATGGGTCATTAGACTTAACCGAAAGAAAGGCATTTAACTGAGGTCTATACATAGAGGTGCTGAGAGGTTGTTTGACCAGTGATATTGCTTGCTCACTTGTCCATTTTGGAAAAAAAAAAATGACACTTGAAATTCACCTAATCCACCAGTAGATGGAAACATTTATTCCTTTAGTGTTGGTCAGCATTCTGATCATTTTGGGATGAAGGCTAGTGTGTAATAGTGGGAGATTTTTTTTTTCCCCAGAAGGTTGCACAGAATTCAGTGTAATTCCATATGTAAATCTATCTTATTTTTTCTGACTGAAAGTGCTGTATTAAAGATTGCGACTGTTAAATAGCATTTTGAAGAAATGCATTGTCAATTTTATTTCCTGCTATAAAACCCATAAATATCCATATTTATTTATGTTGCATTATAACCACATGTATAAGTTTAAAGACTGCCTTGCATAAGGATTTTCCGAGAAATCGATATTTTTAATACACATACTGGTTGTTCACTTTGCAGAATATCAAGGCCTTGCTTCCCTGCTCAGTTTGGGTTGAAAGGGTCCTTGATTTGAGAAGTTGGTGTACTACTTAACTTCTCCTTAGGATAAACATCACTCTACCTTTCAGCAACATCTCCCAGTGCTTTCCAAGAGCCACACGTGAACCTCATGCTCGTTTCTGGTCCACTTCTGGCTGTGTCGCTGCAGAGGCAGACGACGACCTGCTGCAGGAAACTTGACATGTTTTCACAACTTTTGAAAGTTTGATGAAAAAGGATCTCCTCTGCTCCATATGAGAATGTGATCCAGTAAGTGTGAACATGGTGTAGCTGACCTTTAGAGGAAAAGCTGTAGCGGTGACAAAGTGCAGAGGAGCCTTGTGGTCAGATGTTTCAATGGATGATCCAGGTGTCAGTAAGCATCTGTGCTGCAGGAATGATACGTCCTTGAGAAATGAGCTGGGTCTGTCTGTCCATGCTAGGGTTACTGCTTTGTTATAGTTGACCTCTGACCTCAGCAAAGATTATTCTTGATTGGGGTGGGGGGGGAAGCAGTAAAGTAGGATGTTGTTTCTAAGGGTTGTCATTTAGTGGCATATTTTATGGTCGTAATTACAATTATGTGAAAGCAAACCTCTTTATTGACTCAAATTTATAAGTTTTCACAAGTGGTTTATCAATTGTGAATGACTCATCTACTGAATGAGAATGCCTGAATTAATGAGCCAGAAGTACTGGAAGTATTAACCATAATGAGACTCTCACAATCATGCCTCTCTCTGTTCTAAATCCCTATCATATGTCTGCTATTTATTTTCTCCCACCACATTTCTGTTAAGGGCAGAAATAAAACAAAGAAAACATTTCACATCAAATGAAGCGCAGCAACGCTAAAACTGAGGCGGCACCGAGCTTGATGTCTCAGACTGGCAACAAGTCAGGCTCTCAAATTTGATTACATTAATTCATGTTCTATATATTTTACACGGCTATATACAAAACATATATATTAATGCAATGCTTTGAAGAATCTACTGTGGATTTAAGTGTAATGTGTCTGCGTAACCCATGCAACTTCTCCCAGACTTTGTTAGGCTCTGGCGTGCTTTTTCAGGCGCGATGTCTTCACTCTGTATGAATGCTGAATGGGTTCACTCAATATTTATCCTCCCTTCTGTCTAGGAGACAGCCCATGGCTCAGATGTGGTCTTTTTTTTTTTTTTTTTCTTTTAAAGGAGGGCCATAATGTGCTTTTCACAGTCTTCACTTTATTGCTGTCAAAGAAGATGGAGTGACTGCATAGACAGTGCAATGGTCCATAGCTTCAGGATACTTTATATGTTGCTTCTGTATCAGTGCCTTCTTTATCAAAGATGGTCGACTGTGAACTTTATGTCCTTTAGTGTTTTAATGCATGCTGAGGAAATCCTTGATAATTGGAAGTGAAGTTGTCTTCGTTTTTGTCATTTCTACACCGTTCTGATAGTCTCATCAATATGTGCTCATTGTTTGGGACCTTCTAAGCGTTTAAAAGTGCAAAAACTTGAATTATACCAAGGCGAATTGTACATTTTCTTGAACTTCACATATGCTTTTACCTTTGTGGTAAATGGGTTTTACATCTGAGGAAAACAAAACCTCTCAAGCCAACTTGGTGTGGAAATGTCACAACCATTCAGTATGCCACACCGTGAGAAGATGAGTCCGTTGAGTAATAGTTTCAGCCTTGGCACACTATTTTCTTTTTCATTTTTTCATGCACCTTCTTTGCCCCTGGGATCTGCATTCCATAAGGGGCCTGTTGTTTAATGGGACTATAATAAAATGTGCAGTCAGCAAGCACTGGTGCTTTGCTCTTTCCCTGTTTACTCACCCATATGCCCCTCCCTTCCCCTGCATCCCCTTTTCTCACTCGGCAGCATTTCTTGAAGTAAATGCTTCAAAAAACCTGGCAGCTAAACTGTGGCCAAGTGCTCCCAAGAAACAGCAGCATTGTTTTCCCCCCACTAAACACCCAATACTGGGTGTCAAGGGCAAAAAGGTAGCAGGTCATCAACTAGCTTTTTCTCTGACATTCAAAAATAAAACTCAAAGAAATAATTTCTACCCGCCGTATTTGATTCACGTCACCAGAAACAAACCTAACATTCTTAACCTAATCACTCCTTTTCAGTTTCTTGTAGCCAAGCTAGGTTCCACTCCCCCTTTCTGCCTCACAAAGTGTGTAATCCCAGTGGCCTGATACAGTTACATTTGTGCCAATCACCTCTGATATCCTCAACTCACTGGGTAACTTGTAATTAATCACTGACAGCTTTTGAATTAAGCCCTCTGTGTGGTTTGGTGCTGGGAGGTGCCCTAATGGCTGTGTAATTACTGGGTGCTAGGTAAAGCTAAGCAGACATCCAGGTAGCCACAGTGGGCAGCTGCTTTTGGTTAAGTCCGTCAGATTAGGCTGTGAGCAACTCCAGTTAAAAGATGCCCTTGGTGAAGCCTTGCTGTCGATTGCAAATGGGCGCATACATCTTTTTGATGCTGTCCGGTAGCTCTAAGGAGCATCTTAAGTGCACTGTACTGTACTTAAAGTTGCAGGAGCTGAAATCAGGAGGAAAAGAAACTCAAGAATTCTAACAATATTCACCTTCCTTTTGCAGCTCTCTCCTCTCTGTAAAAACCCAAAGGACCTCATATGAATTTAGACGACCTGATACCGATAGGAAAACGTAAAGCTGCTTTTCCAAGCTTCTGTGTTAGAGCAGTGGAGTCACGTCTGGCTGGATCCTAACAGTGATTGGTTACAGCTGTCAATCACATATTTAATGAAAATACTTAAGAGCAGCCAAAACCTCCCCATCATAATGGGGAGTTTAGACATAGACCTCTTGTTTCCTCACTGATATGTTGAATTCGAATACACTGAAAAGTAGTTATCGAAGTTCTACCCAGTGGTGTGTGTAAAAAAAAAAAAAAAAAAAAAAAAAAAAAAAAAAAAAAAAGACTGAAGCAACAAGGGTGGATCGGTTTGGAAAATGGAATAGAAGTACTTCATTCGCAGCAGCAGCATTCACATAAGAAAAACAAAGGGAGGTGCAAAACAAAAGTCAGGTGCAATGGCATAATAATGTGTAGACAGATAACTGAAGAGTGCAAAGTAAGCAACATAATGTAATTACAATATTATGTACAGAAAGTGCTTCGTGTAAGCAGTGAAAATTTGGGATTATGACTTATTGTACAATGTGATGGCTTGCGGGAGGAAGGATTTCCTATATGTGTCCGTTCAACAGCGGAGTTGTAGTAGTCTTTTCGAGAAAGTGCTCCACCGTCTGTCCAGTGTGTGGTGGAGAGGGGGCTCAGCATTGTCCATGATTGAGATCAGTTTCTGGAGCATCCTCCTCTCCACCACGGTCTGAAAGTTATCCAGCCTCAGACCAATGGCAGAGCCAGTCTTTTTTTGCTGATTTTATTAAGTCTGTCAGTGTTGCTGTAATATGTGTAATATCTTTGCCGTAATGACTGATTTAGACTCCTTCTTTCCTACGACAAACCGATACAATGTCCGTATCAGTGCAGACACCACACCAATCTGCCTGTCAATCTCCCACTCCGTCCTTCACCCACTTGTGAACTCGATCCCGAGATATACCTGAACTACTCCACTTGGGGCAAGGATTCTCCCCCGACCCAGAGAGGGCAAACCACCTTTTTCTGGTTGAGAACCATGGCCTCATATTTGGAGGTGATCTTCATCCTACTTGCTTCACGCTTGGCTGCAAACCGCCCCGGTGTATGCTAAAGGTCCGGGTTCGAGGAGGCCAGAAGGACATCACACCTATGGTCCTGAGCTTTGGGTCATGACCGAAAGGATAAGATCCTGGATACAGGTGGCCAAATTTGTGTTTCCTCTGCAGGGTGATTGGGCACACCCTTAGGGATGGGGTGAGGAGCTCAGTCACCAGGGAGGAGCTCAGAGTATAGCTGCTGCTCCTCCACATTGAGAGGAGCCAGGGCATCTGTTTCATATGCCCGTCCTTGGAGATGTACCAGGCTTGTCCTGCTGGGAGGAGGTCTTGGGGGAGACTGCCTTGGGGTCCACCCCGGAAGAGTTAGAGGAGGTGTCAGGGTATCAGGGTAGAGGGAAGTCTGGGCATCCCTGCTTAGATTGTTGCCTCCGTGACCTGGCTCTGGATAAGTGGAAGAAAATGGATCGATGGATTGTCTTAAACTTTATTGATCCACAAGGAAAATAACATGGTCACAATAGCTCACTTTCATCCATAAACAGGAAAGTAAGTGTGAAGCGATAAAAGCCATAGAATACACAAATAAAGTAGAAAAATATGATCATTATTATTACTTTCACTTATTAAATAACTACTTACTAAAATGACTCATTTGACAATTGAAAAATATTGATTGAAAGATTGGGCACAGCCGATTTGTATGTGCTTAGATGAAGTCTTGTGTTCTGCAGGGATTTTTTTTTTTTTTTTTCGATTTCTAACCCATGTATGCTCTCAGTTGCTTCCGTCAGGATAATAACAGTTATTGCAGCTTACAGGACTCATTTTGCTCACTGTCAGTTACTTATGTGCCTACAGCTTCAACAATGTACAGTCAGTTTTCTTAGGTGTTGTGTGGTGGACTTATGTGTTTTTAAAAAAAGAAAATGTGTTGCTTTAAATACAATGATGTGAAAGGTGAGTTAGTAGGTGAGTAGCGGCTGATGGATTGTTACACGAGCTATATTTGCATCGTTGTTTGGGGAATAAAGAAGATATGAACTTCATCACAACGTTTAATACATAAACACTGTATAGTATATGTCTAAACTCAAATGTCATAGAAATGAAGCAAGAGGAACAACTCCAACATGGGCAGCTCTAAGTGGACATGTTTAGTGGCAGGTGGGTGGATGGCTTGGAGCTGTTAGTAGGCTATTATTTGCATCTTAAGAGAAAAGCAGAAAAAGGTCAAAATGCATTAAGTCGATCTGCTTTTAGAGTATTTATGTACAGTCACAGAAACGGTTATTAGATCACCCTTGTTTTCTTCAATTTCTTCATTTTAATGGCTGGTACAACGAAAGGGTCCATTTATTTGGACAAATATAGTAATAATAACAAAAATAGCTTGTAGGAGTTGAATTTCAGAGCTGATATCGATATATTTTCCATATTTCCTTGATAACCAAACTTCAGTTCTGACATCAGTTTGTACTGACAAAAACAATGCTTTTAGACATTCCATGTTTACATTTTCTGTCCGTTTTAGTCACATGATGCACACAGGGGTTAGTACTTGATTACATAACCAGTGTTTTTGATGACTTGATGGCCTAATAATTTTTTCTGTGACTGTAGTGTCGACTCTGTCCAATCGTATGGTGTTATTTGAGGTGAAAGATGAAATTGCAGTTGTTAGGGTTGTTGTTTTAGTTTATCAGCTGAGGCAGTGATCATGATGATGGTTCACTAGTTGAGGGTTTACCCTGGAAGGGGTTATATATTACCATATTATGGTCCTTTTGTGCATTATGTATTCAAAAAGACCCTTAAGCCCCTGGTGCTCACAGCAGCCACAGGTATTCTTCTGTTGTCATGGTAACATGTGTGTATCAATATACATAACATGCTAGATCCATGTAACCAAGAGAACATCAGCTAAAAGCTCAACAAAACCAGTTGTTGGAAAATGGAACACAACTCAACAAACAATTAAATGGACAAATATCTAAACAATCTAGCACCATATGTCATGAATAATTGCACAAAACACTAATGAGACAAACTTTGCATGGCTAAGCTAACACTAAACAGATCCACCAGTAAAAGAATGAATTATCTATGGCTAAAACACACTGAATAACACAAAGAGGGGCGGAAATAAATGTTGCATTAGGGCAAGAGGATTAATTATACATTTTGTCTGACTTTTGCTGTTTCATATGAATGAAACTTCACCGCCAGTTACTGTATTGTTTTGTTATACTGGAAAGATTCCAACTGAAAGCAAATGGCCCAGGGCTTAGGTTTTTAATGATGCATTGTTCGAATGCTTCTCCTCAAATTGTGTGGAGGCATGGGGTGGTTCACTCCAGTGTACAGTAGAAGTGCAAAAGGGGCCTGTAAATCATAATCCATTGTTACACAGAAACCACCAACCACAAACATGACAAAATACTCACCAAACGTAACCCCCCCCCAAAAAAAATAAAAAAATCACATGAAAGAAACACAGAAAAATTAGACAAGCCCCCAGATGATATATGTTGTGGTAAGCCAAGACGAACATTTACAGTCCAGATATATATATTTTTTTTTAAATAACAAAGAGCATTAGGTAAGTTCTAGGCTAAAACAACAAACAAAATATTTTCTTCAAAATCAAACCTAAATCTCCTACTCGGAAATAAACAAGTGGCGCCAGGCACAACAAACCCCGCCCCTTGCAAACATTTTAGCCCTTAATTGACATCTCCTTCAAAAGAAGAGACTATGGGTTTGAACTTTGGAGGTCAAAGGTCATAATGCCATTTTGAAGCCCATGTCAATAATGGTTACTATATATCTATCTCCACTCATTTTTCTGCTATAGTCAATTTTAGTTTTTTAGGTATTGACTGAGTGACCCCCGACATCTTGGGTCAACAATAGGTTAAAACCTACAGGCACGATACAAAATTGAAAAACCATCAGTTTGGTGTTGATTTGGAAGTCTCTAAGCTAAATCGTCCAAAGTTATATCCAAAATTCAATTTTGAGCTTTATTGTGACCTTGACCTTTGACCTAGAGTCTCCAACTGTGTCCTTCAAGGCTCTGATGTCAATGCACATCAACAGTGAGAGCAAAAAGAAGCTACATACAAAACCGAGTATACAGGAATGAAAAGGAAATTCCAGATTTGCCCTATCTCTAATCATTATAAAAAAAACCACATTTTTGGTGACCTTGATCTCTGACCTACATTCACCGTAATTTAATGGGACCTATTCTGGACAACCTCACACCTTTCATGTAGATTTAATGTAGATTGGTCTAGTAGACAAATGGATAAACAAACAAAAAAAGGAACCAAAACAGTACCCCACGGGATGGGAAGAGAAATGAAAAATAATAAACTAACCTGAACTCCCTAAACCAAAAACAGAAGAAAGATGTGAAAGCCAAAAAGAGCCTCCCTCCCCTACCAGAAACGTGGACAGTGTCACAATAATAATATTTACAACCATTTACTGTACAACATAAAAACAACTACTAACAAACACAAATGCATATGAAAAAGACTGGTGACCAAAAACACACAGGCTCCTCTGTTGGGTTTTTGGGGAGGACAGGAGAGCATATTGTGTATGTCCTGGTAAACTCCTAGGTTGGGATGTAACAAGAAGCACCTGATGTGGAACTGTGTTAAAAGATCAAGAAGGAATCTGCTGGAAGAGGTGCAGAGTTCTGTTTCATTGGCTGACTATGGATTCAAAGACCAGTGAAACCCCACCTGTGTCGAATTCTAAACAAGAAAATATTAAGAATTGAGTCATTGCTTTGGATTTTTGTTCCACTTTTTGTTTTAGCATTGTAGTTTGGTTTGGGTTGAGTCACTATTTTCTTTTAGTTTCTGATGAATGAAACCATGCATATCAAATAGAATTTAAAACCCTCCTGTCTTTAAAGTGTCAAATAGAAGAAAACAAAGCTGTGATTTTTGACAGCAGTTCTGTTTTGTGTTTCTTCATTCAAGATTCAGTTTTTAACCTTTTCATAACCTTTTTATTTTTCCCCCTGTAGCTTGTTAACTTTAATTTTCACTACCTATAAAATCGTAGATGGGGTCTGCTGGATGTCCTTATAGATCACTTTAATTACTAATTAATTCATAAGTTACTATGTGCTGGCTAAGTTACTTTTATTAGCTTAAAATATCATTATGTATTTATAAGTCATAAAACACAACAAACTATGGAATTGTTGTGGTATGAGGATTTCGATATCAGTACAATCTCCCTTGAGTGGACTGTGTCGGTCTAAGCACCCGATCCTGATATTGGATCACATTTCATTGGTCCCGGCTCTACTGCCTTTGTATTTCCCTGTTGTAACATTACCCTCTGATCCTGTACATCCCAGAAGTCTCAGCTATAGTCCTCTATGATATTGATCCTGTTGAGCTGATAACCAAATCAAATGCGTGGGCTCGGAGCGGGAACAACAGCCTGAAGAACGTCACAGGTTGTGGAAAATACCCTGAGTTGATAAGCAGTGCTATTAAGGCATGACAATTAAGGCTCGTGGTTAATTATAGCTATGTTCTTCAATTAGTCCTGACTGGAGACAGGTCCAGTACTTAATGATGAACAATGGGTCAGCAGCCTGGAGCTCTCATACTAATGACAAGTAAAGAGAGGAAGGTGACAGTGGAGAGGGTGAATAACAAGGGAAGAAAGAGGGAGAAAAAGAAAGTGAGAAATGAAATTGGAAGTGGAGGCTATTGTCAGCCTTATCATCTTGCTGTTGTAATTGCATTTATAGTGAATATCACATAGAAAACCCACACCCACTCATTTGCCGCCACAGACAAATGCCCATAGCGCTCTCACTCACACATGAAAGCAGAGACCGAACAGAAGGCGATCCCCACAGTCTGCGCTCGCAGCTCCCCCGCAGTGGATTGTGGGTCAGGTTGTACTCACCAGCTGAGCAGAGGGAAAGCCTCGCCTGCCAGGACATAAAACACAAAAGAGCTGCCAGCTTTTGAAGCAGGGAAATGAGTTTGCCTCTGCTTGCTTGCATCACCCTTGCTCCTCGCCTACTCCCACAGTGGAGTGGAGAGGAGTTCAAAACACAGTTCCACTTGTGATTTGTCAAGGCAGACCAGTGCCCACGTTTTGTTGATCATTTGTGTAATGATGTGTGACTCATAGATGCTTTGGATGTGGAGTTATTCCATTAAGGATATATTATTATTTATTGACATGTTACTGTGATCATGGTCTGTGTTGTAACAATGTGCTTGTTTTGTAGATGAATGTGCATATGTGTGAGAATCAGCCCATAGGCAACCACATCACTGCACTGTTTTCAATCCCATGACTCATTTGAATAAAAAAAACCAAAACAAACGAAAAAAAAAAAAAAAAAAAAACCCGCTCCCCTGGCTTCAACTTTGTTACACAAGAGGCTTGTGAGAGAACATAGGACAGCAATGACTTCAGTCTTGGGTAAATAGGCATTTGCAGATAATTTCATGTGGATCTCTCAAAGGTAACGTGTGCATCTGGAGTGGGAATAAATCTGTTTGAGTAGAGCTGGGCCAGATGGAAAGAAATATGACCATAATATTTGTATCCATGGTGATTATATAGAATGTGATAGTGTTGCCAGTTTGAGGAGTGTCGGATGATGCTTGAATGTATCACCTGTTACACAAAGGAAAAAGAGGAAAATACAGTATAAACATTTTATGGTCGTCTGTGTATAGATCTCTGTATTTATGAGTCATTGCACCAAAAACAGCTACATTGTGGGGTTTTTTCTCTTTGCATGTATTCATACATCATTGTTGTTAATGCTATTGCTATTATCAATGCTAATAATCGGCAATATGGCAGTGCTTCTGTTAAGTAGTTTTAAAATTGTTTTAATTACCTCCGCCAAGGAGGTTATGTTTTTGCCGGCGTGTCTGTTTGTGTACAAAATAACTGAAAAAAGTATGGACGGATTGTGATGAAATTTTCAGGGTAGCTTGGGAATGATACAAGGACCAATCTTTTGGATTTTGGTGAAGATCCGGAAGAGATCCTGGATTCTGGATCACTTTGAAATTTTGTTTAACATTGCAGTAAATGGGGAATAGCAATGCTTGGCGGAGGTCTGCGCTCTCTGAGTGCTTTTCTAGTTTTTAATTTTTTTGGTTGCTATTACCTCTACTCAGGGTCTGGAGTTGAAAATGACTACAACTAGTTAACCTCTGAAGACCTAGAACTAT
>JAPTYR010000011.1:14880994-14897713 GCA_029814505.1 Siphamia roseigaster
ACGTTAATAACCTTTCTAAGAAACCAAACCTTTGTAAATCTGTCAAAATTTCAGTGAGATAAGAGTATTAATATTTCTGACCTTTACCTCAGGTCGTACAGATTCTGCCAGAAAGCTTACTTGTGGTAAGATGGCCGACCTGTGATGACATTCTAGACTCCACTGTAAGGAATGTAGTATTCTATATAAATCTATGGTTAAACACAGCTGCATGACTGACTGTGGACCCCTGTTTATCTAACCTCTGACAGGGTTGACCATATATCTGCCTGTATTGTCAATGCTGTCTTTAATTCTTTGCTTGAAAAAGGTCCAGTGGACTGAATCTTAGCGAAATTATATTAAAGTTTTTTGCAAGATGAATGTACAGTGTGCAGGATACCACTTTTCTTCTACATTCACGCCTCATGCCCCTACACACCTGTCACTTGAAGACTTTTTAGATGTGCATCAGCCTGCATATCTTGTTTTCGTTGATCCCACTTGTGTCAGCTTTTGGAAAATTGAGGGTAAAAGAGTGGCTCTCACCAGTTAATTGAACAGGGAATTGCATTGTTTGCACCTGCAATCTGCTCTGTTTTCTGTCCCCATTCACAAGGTGTTTGTGCTCACATTTTACCCCTGAGTGTAATTCATACCTATTTTTGGCCAATGCTTCTCATGTTTAAGGGGTTTCTCTGCAATTCAGTCACAGATCAGCCCATAATAAAACAGCGAAACCCGTATTATGTCTTTAATAACCAGACTCACATTTACACTTCTAGCCTGATAGTATTTCATGTCAATAACACAATGTACTCTCATGTATATCAAAATAGCCTGCAGCTATTAATGTCTGAAATGCAGACCAGCCTGAATAATGTCTGTTTCTAAAAATAATGTGATGCGTCACTGACTGTATCTCCAGAAATATTGGTATTAATGATTTTGTGGTTTGTCACAGTTCTTCCAAAGCTAAAATTTACATCAATGCTAAGAACACTGGTGCAATGCTGCTGTTTTCTCCTTAGCAGCATCATCCTTTATGTACACCCATGATATTTTGGATTTTTGGGTTTTTAGGTGGTTTTAGGCCTTCAAAAACTGTGTCGATCTTTTTTACATGACCATAAGTTAAAATTTGCATTACAGCTGGAGGGGAATCCAACATCTGACACAAGAATAAAACCATTAACGACTTAAAAACTATCACAAATTAAAATGAACGAACTCCTCCTTTAAAAATGAATCTAAATTGCAACTGATTAAGAGGAATTTGCTGTATTCTACTGTATATTAAATTTAATATTATATTAAAATAATTTCTTTGGATCTCTATTGTACTTTTTAATGTCCTTGCCACCAGCTTCTGTCACCGCCAGCTCCCTGCTCCCAAAGAGATTATCTCACCTCATTACCCTGCGGGGCGATCACAGATTCGCTCTCCTTAACAGATGGAAAACTTCAGAGCTTGCCGAAAAATGAAGACAAACCCATACATATTTAAGCACCTGGGCTTGAGATAGGTCGATGTATAACCGGGTCAAGCGGGCACTGTGCATGTGCATTCATATGTGTGCGCGCTGTTAAAATTATTTATAGCCCAGAGGCAAGTGTGATTGAATAGGTGTAATAGCATGTGCGGAATGAGCCGTAAAAGTCATAAGTTAATCCTTGGAGGCTTCTAAGACACTCGCTCCTTGGGTTCTGGGATGTAAGTAAGTGCAGGTGGTCTCCCTTCTCAGCTTCCTTCGCCAGGTCTTACATCTGACAAATAAAATCTCACTATAAGACACCTCAAGAGCCCGCTGAAGCCCAAGAAGTGCTGTCTCTGAAATATTCATACAGCAGGAGAACTTGGATTTACCGGCAAATGTATGGGCCGCCTGTTTTTTAACGACTTTGGATCGTGCTTTTTCAGTGTGAAATGGTAACTCCAGTTCACAAAGAGGGCCTGACTATGTTCCAGTTGTGGCCAGCAAATCACTCTCTGATGAAGTCATTATAGGTAGCAGAAGCGGCCGTAAATGTGGGGTATGGTTCCCAGTTTAACTGGAGGCAGAGAAATATGTTTCAAGCACAAACCAGACTGCAATAAACAACGGACAGCCCGTGACTCCAGGAAAAAAAAAAAACTTTACATCTTCATTATGATCCAAGAATGACTCATCCAATGGTCACAGAAGATGTTTCAGAAAATATATATTAAAAAAAAAAAATGCCACTGTCTTAAAAAAGAGACAGTCATAAGTGATCTCATGTGGTTTCTCATTTGGTTATGCCCACCCGCGGGATGGCAGGGGACATGTCGCCATGAATATTCAAGATCACCCTCTTTAACTCTGCGAACACTGTGTAAATTGTACACAGGCCTCTGAGCCAAACAAACCAACCCTGCTGAAGCCATTACATATTACATATCTATGTGACTTGGTCGTTACTCGGTTGCTGACGAATGGACAGGGATCTGCGGTTACGACAGACAGACACAGAATCGACCTCCTCAATCAAATCAGGAGATATTCTCATTGGTGGATTATGATTGGCGATTAGACATGGAAAAGTGATTCGCTTTGTTTTCATTTGCCTCGTTTTTCCGTGAGCTTCTATGTCGGTTTCAAACGATATCGCAGGGTCACTTGTCAAATGATCAGCCTGTTCAAGGGCAATATGGTGGGATAGCTTCTTTTTTCCTCCAGAGGGATTGGAAAAATATTATTGGAGATATGTTACACACATGATTGAGGTGATTTCCAAGTCTAGCAGCATTTACAAGAAGAGAAGTTTACCTTTACTTGCCACTGAAACCAAAGATATGTTCTTACTGTACACAGAGGTTAGGAAGGTTTGTGGAAGGATGTCTCAGACAAAAATGATCAAGTCTTTGCTTCGGGTTTTTTTTTGTTTTTGTTTTTTTAAATCTGATTCCTCATCTTTCTACGGCCCCTCAAGGGCAGCATGTGTCAAAACATCAACCCGAAGAACCCACCGCTATGTGTGCACACCATTTAGCACCAATCAAGCATAAAACACCATCCCCAGGGCTGTTCTGGAGTACCCACTAACACCACCAAGGGACTGTACTTTTTTAGCACACATACTGCATGCCATTCTAGATTAAAATTATACAGAAATAGAAAGAGACTAGCATGATTTGAAATCTGGTCAGAAGGAAAATGATACAATGTTGGAAATATCAAACCCACTCCAGCCGACTAAGCATGCTTCTGTACCACACTGGAGCCTCAAGCCAGGCCACTCACAGCACACGATCCCTTGCAAGAGTTCAGCCATGTTAGCTCTGAGGTAAATACGGCTTGTGTTGCTCCTGTATCTGATTTTGACAAGTAATTGAATCAAATCCCTGTTTCATCAGGAAACAGCCCAGTTTCCAACGACTCAGATTGAGGATGATCTGTCACAACGCATGAATAATGCAGCTGCGGTGCACAGATTAGAGGCATCAGGGGGTAAAGTGGAGACTGAGGCATCCTCTAGCCTTCATCCTTCATCAACTATTCACAGCAGATTCACACCTGTTAATAAAACAGATTCCAGTTGGGCTTTGATCACATTTACTGGATGGAGGTGGAAGAGTTGTCAGTTTATTTAGAGGAAAAATACAGTTACACTTACTGTTTAACAGGAGTGATGTGAAAGATTGAGGTAGGCTATATTTAATTCATTCATGCATTTCTGAATCACCTCGAAGGGTTGCTGGAGTCTATCCTAGCCAGAAATGTGCAAAGGAGGGGTACGCCCTGGATGTATCAACAGTTTGTAGTGCTTATATTTCACCAATTGTGCAAAATAGCATTTTATGAGGTAGAATGTTTTTGCTACCTTAAAATAGAATGAATTTATTGTCATATATAACAAATGAAAGGGCAGATCAGTAGTATTATGTGAAAGCTGGTCAGTAGTGAGATATCCCATTGGATTATGTGTCATTTACGTATGTTTTTCAATCTAAAATGTAATTTTTAGCAAGTACCAAAGTCCCAGTTTGTCATAATGATGGAAAAGTTATCATCTAAATTTCTGAGAAAAGGCTCAATGAACCATATTGCTCAAATATGACACATGTCGCCATCATCAAAATGGCCGTTAACTTTGGCATATTTCAATTGGTTGTTTGAGCGTTAGGTGAAAAACTATTCAAATAGGCAGAAATAACTACAAGTTTGGTCATGTTGATGCAGCAGAGGTGTCATCAGAGACTGAAAAGTTATGATTACGTCAAAATTAGCCAATTTCAGTTACATAGTATTTGTATTTCTATTTATTTACAGTCTGATATTTCAGTTTTATAGCAAACTACATCTTGTAAAATTGTCTATTTTAATCTAATAAACATCATGTATGTAAGTGTTATAATTCAAACAGGATGAATTTCACCATTGATTGTAACAATCTTATTTTGACATAAGTAATTTCTGGCCGGGCCTGTAGGCCAAACATGTCGTACCATGTTTCTACAGATGTTCTACGCACACTTTCTCTTTTTCTTTATTGTATACCATGTTTTGCCTCATGTTATGGTGCATTAGTCAATCATTATGTCTTTATGTGGACCAGAATTTAATTCAATTTAATAAAAGTTTCAGTACATACTATAGATAAGAGATGTTCTGCATTTTCTGCAACCACTGTAGAAAAAGGTAGGGGTGTAATTGATTTGCAGACTGCCTCAATCAATATCACACACTGATATTACTGCGTGTACAGTTTATAGGTAATCTGTATTTTTTTACTTTTCTGACCACATTTTACTCATGTGGTCAAAATATATATCAGGCACAAGAAACATGGCAAAGCCAAAATGTGGTAATATAATGTAATTTCATCCGTTGCAACAAATGAGAACTGATTTTTACATTGTAATGAAGTTAATGTTAATTATTTTCAGGAAATAATCTAAGTGTAACCGTGATATGATGAGATCCTATTAGTTTTGCACATCTGGTAAAAATATCACAACTTATTACTTTTATACATTTAAGAGCCTGCTTTATTTTTTTTTTATTTTACTTTTACAGCTTTTACCAAGTTTCTAAATTAAGTGTCTGTACTTCTACTTGAGTTAAGAATGTATGTTCTTTTGCCACCTCTGGTTTTTAACAGATAATAGTCCTTAACGTTCTTGCCTGGGCTGCAGAGGCCACACACAGCGGCTTTGGCAGAGTTTCTTAACACTGAGGAGGCCACCTAGGGGTGAAAATGGATCTATCTGACATGACAGCATTTATTTGGGCTCATAAGGGCAGCATTGTCTGAGGAGGCCTACTGGCACTGGATGTGACAACATTAAGAGTTTGACCTTTTTAGATGTCAGTGCTGTGCTCACACTGTGCCCATCAGCAGCAGTTGTCTGTCAACAAATGACAAGAGGCCGAGCCGGGGCCAAACGTGAGGTTTACTCATAGTGATTGGAAGTAGTCAATCACTTTCGCTGGCTGAGCAAACCGAATCCTGACAGTAAAAACGAACTGTCACTACCTTAGAATGGTATAACAATTGGCACAGTATGAATAAGATGCTGGAAGCTTTAGAAAGTGCATGACAGCTTTTTGATTAAGAGGAATTTTCCCCCCAACTCACAACATCAAATGACAAGAAACGTAGAGAGGCCAGTATGTGGTTGTAATTGAATCAACAGAAGAAGCACAAGAAATACTTTTCCAAATGGAATATTGTCCCTTATTCAGCAGTTCATATCCACGACAAGAACTTAGTGGGTCAGAAATGTGCTTACATATTGTGCAGCAAAAACATAGGCTTAGACATTTGGTTTAGATGTGTAAAATTTGCTTAAAGCTGTATAAATGTCATCACTTGTTGGGGAGGGGGGGGTGTGATTCTGATTTTGGATCTGGATCTCCTTGTTTGATTTGCATCCTGACACTGCATATGTAACACACACCTCTTTCTCTGACAAACATGTCTTCGACGAGGCCTGCGAGAACATCCAACACATAACAACAAGCAGACATACACTCACAAACGCATCCACACACTTTAAAGTCATTTTATGCTGGCTAATTGTGATACGCTGTGGATATGGGAACCAGATGCCATTCCCAAGTCAGTTTTCCAGTGTGGTTTTCCTATCCCTGCCTAACCTCTGCGTCCAGATTCCCCCGACGAGCACCAGCCACTTGTGGTCGTCCGATCCTGCCCATTCTGCTCTGATTACTCACATCCCTGTCCTCCATTAGTATCCCGCCTTGAAAAAAAGTTCCCCTGGGGCTCACGGCAATATGATTGAGGGTTCCCATGCAGAACTAACAGATGGAGGTGTTCTTATAGATACGCATTTTTCAACAGGACTGGCATTCTATCGAAGATCTGTGCATGTTTGGAATTGCCACAATCTCACCCAATCATGCAGACAGCAAGCTTTCAACTGCAAATGTGTATTTTGCAATTGCACCACTGCCACTTTCACCCTTGCATTACAGAGATCGATTATATTTGTAGCATGCTTGGAAGAAACTGTATGGGAAATAAGAGGGAAACAGCTTTCTTTCATAGTTCAGCTTCTTTTGTGAATAGATTTTCAATGTGTAAGTCAGGTCAAACTGGATGCAAATGTTACTTAAATCTACTTTTTTGTTGGCCTTCGGAGCAAAAAAAGTGAGTAAATCAGGGTTTAGCTCTTTCAGATGCTTTACATTGGCCCTTTTCCCACTTTTGTGGTGAGTAGCACTCCTCACCTGCTCCTCTTCACTTAGTCGTGCCCTGTCAACACTTGGTGCCTGGAGGATTACTTTGCTGAACTTCCTGTGTACACACGTATTTATTAATATTGTGTGGCTGTGTGAGAAAACGGTATGGCCATAAAAAAAAGAGGTTGTAAAAGCGGTAGTTGTTGGCCTGCTCTCTTAGAGATGCCAATGCTCCAGGGTGCGATGATTGGATACATGTGGCCTACAATTCAGGCTACAGCAACTGCTGCCAGCCCTGTTGGCCCGGATTCCGCTATGAGGATATGAAGTCTGTTTGATGGATTGATTTTTCTGGACCTCGATACGTTCAGCAGGTCACCATGATGAAAACTAATACAGCTGAGTCCAGACAGAGGTTACATGCAGATCCCTGTTCCTGACTTTTTGTATCTTGTTGGATTAGGTGGATTGCTTCACAAGATTGTACCACCAGCTCGCAGCCAAACCCACGAGAATTATTTTGCTCATGTCAACAACAGCTAAATCAGTGGATGCAAGCCAGCCAGCCAGCCAGCCTCTCGCTCTGCACAGTCTAGGAAGCACTGTCAAGCTTTCATCCATCACGTTTGGAGAAAATTACAGGAGAGCAGGAATGTGAAGAATGGATACTCAGTATCTTGACTCCTATGTGAGACAATCTGAAATTAGTCTGACACAAGTGAAGCACTTCTAGGTCTCTGAGTTAGCATGAAACCCGCCTGGATATTTCAGTCCTTTTGACATCTTGGCTTCGGTTATATAGAGTAGGATATGCTCAAAAACAAAGCAAAACAGCAACCGATGCATTGCAAGCCAATGAGCAATTTTTAGATCAGTAAGTTGTTGATTGTGTTTTTACATGTGCTCCAGTATCCAGGTTATGAGGCTTATCCTGATTTTGATCATATTTGGGATGTAGAGATTACATGGATTGCAGAAATCTCATCATACATATGCATGTGCGCATGATAAATACAAGTATGCAGGTTTTCTGATTACTTCCTGCTGTTTGTTTACATGACAAACTGGCATTTTATTCTGACATCCCTCTAACTGTTAGCCTAAATTTAAATCCATTTGACTGGGGCTATTATAAATGCAGCCTCTTTGGTGTATAGCAGGCTTAACGTTATTAGATGGCAACGTTGCCTTGCGGATCTAGTTTGGTTTGGTTCTGCCAGATAGCAATGGAAAATGAGTGTCAGGAAATATTAAACATGTCCTTGACTGCCACCGCGTCGAACGATGGAGCAGTAGATTAAAGTTGCATAGTCATGACTGGTGGGACAGAGTGGGGAGGAAAACAGGAACATCTTTCCTTTTATTGCATTACAAGGCAGATGCTTCTACTGCTGTTGTTTTTGTTTCTGTGATGTCATTTTTCTGACATCACACCTGTGCAAGCACCTGGCAGCTGTTACAAACCGCAATAGCATCCTCCCTGATTTAGACCTCATCCAGGTTTCTAAAATTAGGATATTATTTTTACCTACATGAACACAAACACAATATTGGATATGGGACTTGAAAACCCTGATAAGAACCAGGATTTTGACGTCCATATAAACACACCCTGTGAGTCACAGGCTCAAAATACTGAGTGTAAAAGGGCCAAAGGACCACTGAGCTGAGGAATAATTAAAAATAATATCTAATCCCTCACCTTCCAAGAATCAGCCCGCACATAACATATGAAAATCCAGTTATACGACAGTTTCACTCTTTGTAATCGACAGCTGGAGCCACATATAAAACGTACCTCGGTGCCAGGATCATTTTCCTGAACATCATTTACTCTTTCCTTATAACATAAAGTGAAGTCAGTTCCATTGTCAGATTTGAATGGCAGTGTTCTCCATGTTGTTTGTGGGTTTGGCTCCACTCCTCCTTGCCTTTTTATATTCCCCTGCAGACCTTTCCATATTTCTCCCACACTGCCTTTGAAAGGTGGCAGGGGTTTCCTCTTTTGTTTCATACCAACAGCTCATTCAGGCCATGGCAGGAGCCGGTGGTCACGGTTTGGCTTAAAATGAGAAGCTACACATGTATCTGGATGGGGGGGGGGGGCTTAATCCCCATCCAGTGGTCCACCATAAATGCAAAGATATCATGCACACAGGATGTTCTGTTACAAATCATGTCATGATGGAAGTTTGACAGGGGACTGCCCGGCATTAAGCAGCAGAAGATGTGAGGCTTACCATCAGTGTGATATATGTCATTTTTAATCAGTGAATGGACAGCTTCTGCCTTTTTTTTCCTTCCATATACGTATGTTATTCTTAAAGAGAACTGACCCTGATGCTACAGTAATACTGAATATTATGTTGGGGTTTTTTTGCAAATCAAAACACGTGAAGTAAATCCACACTAAAAATAAAAGTGCAAGCATATGTTTAGGAGCAGTTGGATTATTGCTGATACCACATTTACAGTCATTATAACATGAATATGTACAATAAATATATCACAAAAGAGTAAATTGTGATGAGTAAGAGAAATAGAAAATAATTTTGGTTCTGCAGAGAGTCATGCTATTTTGAGCCAAAAAGTCATATTACAAAATTAAAATGTAATTATTTTTTTTTGTATAACATTCCTCATCATTTAACAACATTTGATTTAAAGTTTGATCATACAAACAGCAGCTGCTACATTTGATTTCACTGGTAATTTTGACACCTCTTTGACTTCCGAGGATGATCAAAAATACCTCCTGGAGATATCTAAAGCTTATAGGTTATAAATTATAACGCAAAGGAGGAAAAGGCCCAAAAGCAACAAGACTGACAAGAAAATGCCCAACGCAAATGAAAATGTCGAAGAAACTGATGATACTAGTGGCCAAGATGCTAGAAGGCATTTCATCACTATCCAAAGAGATATTGGATTTAAAAAGAGACAGAAAATACAAACTGGATGAATTTAAAGAAGCAGAGAAAACTATAAAAGATGACTTCAAAGAGTTTAAAGAGGAGATGCTACAGAAACTTGAGAACCAGAATGCTAACATTGCCGAAGCTCAGAAATGCATGACTGACTAAGTTTAGAAATTAAAGGTCTCTTAATCTTAGCATTTTCTTTGTAAGTCTTTCAATAATTCTTCATGTTTTTATATTGTTTCTAGAAATATTTCAACCTTCTTCTTGGAATATCTGAATTTGAAAATCCTCAGAGATCCTAATATGTGTTGCTCCATAAAAACATGTTCACAATAATTTTTGTCACTTATTTATTTAGTGGGTATTTGCCCTTTACTGTGGGTGTCTGTATACTGTATCTATATATCTATTAAAACAGGAATAACGTGGGATCTAAAACTTGGCGCTTGTGTTTCTAGCAGCAGTCTGACTTGTTCTATATACCTATTTACAAACACAAACATGCCAAATAAAGTTTTGCATGGAAGTAATCTTTGCACTTATTTTGTGTTAGAATGTCATGGAGTTAATGGTGTTTCTCAGCACTTCAGCCACAGATTGGTTCAGAATGGAAAATGGCAGAAACAATATATTTAATTAATGAACACAGACACACAGCTCTTAACAATCCAATGTTCATATTCAATAGGACACATTTCAACATAATCGACTGAAATGTCCATCAAAATAAGATCCAGCCAGGAATTCAGTTTACATTGTCAAATCCCTTAAGATACTATTATGCATCACTGAATGTATGGGCAGAAACATTAGTGATGATGTTATGTTTGATGTCGCTGCCTCCAAATCCCAGAAAACATTGTGCGTATTTACCTAATGTACAGAAACTAAAACTTAATTATCAACAAATCAGTCAGGATTTACGTTTGTATTCTGCAACTACACTCAAGACTTTTAGGGTGATGTGATATATATATATGTAACAAAGATATTTATCAGTATTCTGGGACACCGTAAAGGGGGGTTAAATATGACAAAGTCACAGGGCCCAGTGGATATTGGTTAGAATTGAAGATTTTGTGGAAGCCCCGGCGTGAAACAGAGGTGTATATATATACACCCCCGTCCCCTGCTCTGACGACTAATTTACAGATAGTTTTGTAAAGGTTCATACGGTCTTCCAAAAATCACTGAATAGTTAAATTCTTTCAAACAGACAAGTGCAGTGTTTGTTTACCTGCTTGACTAGTTTCGGCTACTTCCTGTAGCCTTCATCAGAAGCGTCACATGATGTTGTTGTGAGCTGTCTTATAGGCTGTTTCAGGGGGTGGTGGGTAGGGCTGCCACAAACGATTATTTTGATCCGATTAGTCGATGAATCGAAAAAATAATCGGTGATTTGTCGACTAATCGGATCATACGTAAATTGAATGTAAAACATTAAACTTATCGCATCAGCATGAAGCTGCACTTATATAACCATTATTAGTTTTCAGCTTGAATTGTATAAGGTTTATTATAACTAAAAATAAAGACAAGTAAGATAGTTCATCAAACTTTAATGAAATATACTTAAAACCCTTCCAGAAAACACATGAAATATGTGTGCTATGGGCGGCTAATGAATCAAATCATCGCTAATGTTAACGTTTTCAGCTATTTACATTAGTATTGGCAGCTAATTAGCCAGTTAGCTTACCGAGACGACGGTCCCTTTTCATCGCCGTCACAAACCACAACGTGCTTCTTTTTCAGATGCTTGTGCATCGCAGTTGTGCTGCCATAGAAGGAAAGTTCTGTCTTGCAGATATTGCATTGAACACTTGTCTCTTGTTTTCCTAAAATGCTTCCACACTTTTGGGCTCCGTTGCTGCCGGGTAGCCATAATACCGGAGCCCATCAGGTATAACCTCTGGTGACACCACGGCTGACCCTGATGACCACTACTGCGCATGTGTGTCGAGGACAGAAAGGCAGAAGCGGCAGTGAATGTGAGTTTTGAGAGGAAAACAAAGATTAAAAAAAAGGAGAAAAAAGTTTTAAAAACCCAGACGCATCGACTATTAAATTCGTTGTCGACGATTTTAATAGTCGACATAATAATCGTGGGTCTGCAGGGGGTCTTCTGTGCTGAAAGCAACAGATGCCACCATTGGATCCAAGAGTCCATCGAAACACAAACGTAAACCAAGGACAATGAACAGGGACGACGGCGTATACACCTCATCACAAACCTGGAATTTGGTCCTGGAGAAGAGGTCAGACAGTAGGGGGCATAACCACTGCTTGCTGTCTGGCCACGCCTCCTGAAACACCCTATAAGACAGCTCACAACATCATCACGTATTGCTTCTGATGAAGGCCACAGGAAGTAGCTGAAACTAGTCACGCAGGTAAACAAACACTGCACTTGTCTGTTAAAAATAATTTAACTATTCAGTAATTTATAGATACTTTATTTTACTTTACTTTATGAAGGGCTCACAATGTTTACAACATTTACATGGGGCCCACTTGCTAGTAGCACCCAAGTCAGTACTTTTAAGCTGTGTTTCCACTTCATTGGCTCTACTCGATTCTACTCAATTCCACTCTATTTCACTCGGATACCAGGAACTATTTCTTGAGCGCATTTCCACTACCACTAGTACCTCGACACCATCATGAAGTGTGACGTAACTCCTATGGTAAACTTGCTCGTTGTGCATTGCTCCATCAAACTGACGCTGGATTTTTTCGTCATCCACCAAAACCAGAAAAGTGAAATGTCTAAACCACTAACACTGACCACATTGTTGTTTGGCAGACTGAATTAACTGACCACTCTGTTCACTGTAACTCCGAATTGAGTTTTTTGTTAAAATGGAGGGTTGCAGATTGATGACGCAATGACACAGACGACTCCACCAATCAGTGTCTGCGCTGCTTACACGTCACATTATATTATCACTTAGTATCACTTTGAACCTCCGTGGAGCAGACACCAGAAATCTAAGACCAGGTACCATGGGACCAGGTCTTTTTTTGTAGTGGAAATGCTCAAAAATGAGTAGAATCGGGTGGAACCGATACTAATGGAAACACGGCATAATTCACGTATAGAAACAGGCATACTGACATGATATTGCCAATCTTGACTTATTTTGTACATGATATGATTAAACTTTAGTTCAATTTAAATACTTAGGTATCACGTAATTTCATAACGAGGCTTAATTTTTATTTTATTTTTTTTTAATTATTAAACCTTTATTTTACCAGGAAAAACCTCATTGAGATTAAAAATGTTTCCAAGAGTGTCCTGGCCAAGACGGACAGCAGTACAACAAATGGTTACTGACAATCATTGGTGGTTACACAGACAATCATTCATAAAAATAACATATCAAAGATACACACAATCAGAATAAAACAATGAATAAAAAAAAAACCTACAAAATATTAATAAGTACGTCAGCTCAAACATCTGCAGCCACATGCATAAAGAGAGGCTAATTTTGAGCCAGATGTAAGAATATTCTCGAGTTTACATCCATGCAAATATTCAATGCCCAACTTTAATGCAATTTGTGTGTGCAATTTGCTGAGAATTAAACTATGTGCAGATGCATATTCAGTTACAAACATTTTTTACTCATTTGCACCGGTGTTGATCATGCAAACCATGTGTAATCCTTTATACAATCCTTTTATATACCTTCATGTAATCCCTTGCTTATTATACATTCATATCCTCATCAAAGTGAAACAATGTTATTGCACATCACAAATATACAAATATTCCCCATATTATGCAGGTATAACAAGTACGCATTTAAGAAAACTGCAAATATTTTGTAATACAAGTCCAGCAACACTGTAATCTGAGTCTAAAGAGAATTACAGTAGGTAACTTAATAATGTGTGGAAACTAAGCATATTTTAATCAAACAGAAACCAGCTGATGAGCCATGGAGCACCTGCTGGAGGGAGGCTTATTGAAATGGAGCCAGAGCAGAAGCAGTAAAAAGATGTGAAAAGCACACACAGGTGCTGATTTGGAAACTTCCTTGAGGCTGATTAAAACCACAAAGCTGCAGAGACTGTCTGACAAATAGATACCCGCTGCAGTTGCACTGTGGTACAGTTCACTCCTTTGAAACAGTCTTTGCAAAAGAGCTGTTTAATAGTCTCTATAAAAGACCTTTGCTGTACGCACTAAACTTCTTGGAAAAGCTCCAGTGGATGCTGTCTGTCCAAGTGATGTGCAAATGATGGGCCGTATAATGAGCAGGTGCAGAGTGCGCAGCAAAATCATTTCCATATGCTGCACGGCCAGATGGAAGAGGGAACAGAACATGTTTTTTTGAGCAAGATACATTTTGGTATGTCAAAAGTAACATTCCACATACTTTGAAGTATAAATGATGGTGAACGACATGAAGTCCCTTAGCATTTTTTTATTTGATTGATACCGTTTAACAGGCATGATAGATTTATCAGAATATGCTGTTTAAAATGAGACCATTTGTAATACATATATCACTCATCAGACTGCCTGATACCCTAACTAAGTCCAACAAACCTCTAAGGAAATTCATCTAAAACCCATGACTCCGTTTGCCTTATTTTCATCCACATCTACCCAGTATAGATGGGATTTTTTTTTGCCCTTTTATGGAATTTCAACATGGATTTGATCAGGTTTCACTTTGTTGTTGCAGTTACCATGAAACAATCTAAATTTATTGAAATGCTAAATCATATAAAGGAGAGTTTTCATTTCTTTCCACAAACACTTGGTGCCCAGTCATTTAGCCCAGTATTTTTCAGTGCCAGCTGTTTCGTTTTGTATTTTTTGGTGCCAGACACAGTACGTAAAGCAGACTTGTGTAAAAAGCTGCTGCACCAGATATATTTATATATTTAGCTTTGCAGCCATTCATATGTTTGCAGTCACAGCTTGTCAATAGCCTCCTATTGTCCAAAGGCAATTTTCTTTCACAACAAAAAAGCCTGCACTGATTTTCTTTAGCTGCTTTCCTTTTTCAAAAACTGGAAACTTGTTTAGCCCCTCTGGAAGAGCCCTGCATCATTAGAAAAGTAAAAGTCACATTTGATTCCAATAGCCTCCTTTTATTCACCCCCAGGGAGCTGCAATCGGAAACATTGTTTTTATAATGGCAGAGTTTGTGTTTACAAGTGTGTTGTGGCTCTTTTTAGGGCCAGACGAGTAAGCAGCAGCAGGACCACCTCCGTAGAGGTGTGTTGGATTAATGATTGCGTATTAAAATGCATTTCCCCACTTCAACTTTCCTCTGGACTCGCTGAAACGAGTACAGTCACTTTGCATTTGAATATATGGGCCGATGCAAAGCAGCGATATGCCACAGGAGTTTGCTGTTCAGGTTCACAACCTCACAACCAAGGCAAATCAGGCCTAGTGCAGATCCATTTGGGAACACATGCACTACTATACATAAACGAAAAGCTACGGATAGTTAACTGTGCATCAAAAATAATGTCCAAAGGCACTGAGCAGGCAGAAACCTGGCTGCAGCTCCCTTCTCCCAGTGCAGTGTGGTAGAAATTGGCTGAGGAAAAGTGCTGGCCTACCTCTGGAGCATTTCAGTTTTTAGACGGTGCAATCGTGAGCCAGTGCAGTGGAAGCCTGTCTGTCTGTAAGCCCGCTATTCTGGGTCACTGGTCTATAGACTCAATGGAACAGCATCCAGACATGGGTCTTAATATAATGCCATCAATCTATGGATTAGTGTCAGTGTATTTTCTTCTGAGTCTGATATCACTGGAAGCAAACCAGTCGAGAGAAGTCGTCACTACAGATCTATTGCTACAGCTTTAACAGGAACAGCTGGAGTAAAAATCTTGCAACTTCTGAATATGTAATGTGAATGGCAGCTTAAACCAACAAATACCCTGTGCAGATAGCTTTTCATGTGGAATTTAAATTACCATTGTTATACATGGCAGAACCCCGTCTTTCCCCTGTTTCTGAAGTGGCCCGCGATCAGTGCTGCTAAGCGGGTGGTCAGTTAGTCACTCTGCTGACACTGATCTAATACTGATTTTTCCAAAGCTCGGTTGTCCAAAAGTCCGACCTCAGAAAAGCAGGATGGAGCCCAGGATGCGAGGCTCCATTCATCAACAAAATGTTAAAGCTCCTATTTTAAAAGCAAAAGTTCGTTAGGCTGAGGCCTGCAGATGCACACCTCATCGTCAAATCCTCGAGTTCACCCGTGATCTTTTACGGAGCCCACCCAAGGAGCCGCTGATGTTGATTGACTGACGTTGGATGCAAGACTGCCTCGCAAAAACTGCTGTGTAAAAAGAAAGTGTTCCTTTTGTTCGAGGCACACTTGTACGATGTTATTGCCAGTAATTCGGTTGGAGATTGCTTGAGTTGATACGTTAAGTAAACACAGGCTTGATTCAGGCCTATGTTGGGTTTTAATTGTGTGTTTGTACAAGCGCTCATGTCTATGATGCATAAGGTACATGTTCCCAAACTCTGACAAGGGATCTTAATCAAATGCTGAAAACGATGTCAAAAAGTACACAGAGTTAGTTTCATCAAAACTCAATTTGTTAATCTTTTGATTTCACCGTCTCTCTCAAAGTTCATGATGTTTAAGCTTCATTGAGTAGCTCTGTTTCTTGGCTAAACTGACTGACTGACCTTGTTTTTTTGTGGGGGTTTTTTGTGTTTTTTTTTTTTTCACAGTTTGTTTGCAGTTAGCAGAGATGGTAAAAGTACTCACATTCTGTACTTAAGTAGAAGTACAGCTACTTGTACGGAAAAATACTCTGGTAAAAGTAGAAGTACTGATTCAACTACATTCAACAAAAAGTAAAACTGCATATTTTAACCTGGATGAGACGGTACTTATCTATGAAAAATCTGTAAAGTTTCAAAAGTATCTAAAAATGAAGCTCTTAAAAGTTAGTTACTGTGTCGACAATATGTTTGATCAAGTCACGGTACTCAGTTTTATGGGTACGGGAAGGAAATTTAGGAAAAATGGGGGGGAAAAAGTCACAATTGAGATAAAAAGTCATCATTATGCAGTAAGAAATGCATAATTATGAGATCAAGGAGTCAAAATTCTGAGATAAAAAGTCACAATCATGAGATAAAAGTCATAATTATGATA
>JAPTYR010000011.1:14916021-14932485 GCA_029814505.1 Siphamia roseigaster
TGTAAACCAAATGACATTCACATTGTCATTCAGTTACATAACAATAGTTGTAATAAAATTAAAAATAAATAAATAAATAATATCTTTTTAAAATTAATGGATTAGTAAGAGTAAAATTAATATTACTTTTCATTATGTTATGCGCCTGTTGAAGGGATTTTTTAAATTCTTTTTTAAATAAGTGGTACATTAAAAAAATGATCATGTACCCACCATCATACAGATGCAAACATCAGATTTCCGATATATAAAGGTTTCTGACGTGTGGTAGGAATGTGACAAAGGTTCGAACAGATGTTTAGATTGCAGTGATAAGTGCGTTCGACCACGTACTGTTCTTCTTAGACATTTCTTGCTCTTGGGGGCCCCCTAGTGGTGTGGGGGCCCTGAGCCACCGCATAGTTCGCTTATGCTTTGGGCCGGCCATGCTGGTGATGCTCGGTAAAGATAGTACAGCAAAATGGGGTCATAAATAAAAGACAACAGGCCAACGTGTAAAACTGATTCACTTTTTCTGCTTCTATATTGCAAATCATTGCATCTTTTGTTTATCTGTTTTATCCATTATCCCCTTTTTATACATAGGTCTGCCTTGTAACAAAATTCATGGTGTCATGGATGTTAATCTGGTAATAGTTTTCCCAGCAGTTTCAGGTGTGTCCACATTGCTTACATAACTGCTCATGACAGCAGCTGGAGTATTTTTCCAGGAGATGAATGGTGATTCCCATTCAGAATGAGTTCAGAAGCTTCGTGCACAGCTATGAATAAAAAATTTACGCTGCAATTACACTATAATTCTTGAGATAAAGCACACGGTTTCACAAGTGTATACACAGTGTGACACTAATGTACTTTTAACAAGGAATAATGTCATCATTTAGAAATCAGTCCGACCCTTAAGTCGGCTTGATGTGACCATTTCCCAAAGGTTGTAAAAAGACCTGATATGTCCATTCAAACACAGTAGAGCTGCAGGTTTGTTAGATGGCTTAATTTTCCACAGTTTCTGTTTCTTTCAGCCAACAGCCATTTGCCTGCTCCTCCTTAGGGAATAAAACTGTAAGGACAAGATAATGGATTAGCGAGAAACATTTCTGTAAATTATGATTTAGGCTGTTAAAGCTCTGGAGAGGGACTGCAACAAAACTTCTCCATCCAGAAACACAACTCTACTCCACACCCTTGATTGACCCGTGAAAATCAATATGAATTAGACGTGCTAAAGCAGCCAGACCAATAGGCTCCACTCTGTACAGAGAGCTAAAAGCATAATCTTTAATTGCCGCCTTTCCATGGGCTCAAATGAGCTTTAAAGGTGGGGATTTTAAGGTCAGTCCACAACCAACTTTTGCTTATTTTACTCTAAGAGCTCGCACCCACTTGACACAGCTCAGTTTTTTGATGTAGATGCTATTGTTAAAGAGGCAAGAGAAGATTCCAGAGTTTTCCAGCAGCCTTCCAGGACATATGGTGCTGGTTAGAGGGATTAAGCTCTTGTGGAGCAACAACGGGGAAGGGGGGAGGTGGGAAGAAAAAGAGAAAGGAAATATTTTCAGGACTCAATTCAAAATCATCAGTGCCATAAGGTCTCTGGGGTAAATTAAGGGGGTCTTCAGCTCGCTAAAGGTGGCTTGCAGCCTTGCACACAGTTTTCATTTGGGGCTTGATTTTGCTTCAAAAAGACTAAATATGGAAAACCAGTTGTGTATTCTAAGTAGTGTTCCATCCATAACTGAAAAAAAACCTTCTCCATCTGTTTTTTGGTGTTATTTTCAATTATTCTGCAGAAGTTCACTGCAACCCTTTATCATCTTGTTCTTTCCAAAACTGCCCACAATGCACCAGACTCACCTTAGACATTTTTTTTAAATTTAAGTGCACACCAGGCATGCATTGAAGGAACGCATTTTCTTAATTTGCCTGTATAATGAGAGCATACCTATAATATTTTTGTGTCCTTGAGTCAGTTTCCTTTTATTCTCAAGCCAAGCACAAGGAGGAAAGATGTGAGGAAATGGTTTAGGACATGCTCAGTGGAATCCAACAATGTTGTGGCAAAATTTGACATCAATAAGCAAAAAGCGTCTTTGTGTGGAACAAATCTGTTTGCTCTTAAGGGAAGACTGAACTTTTTGAACCACCTGGGTCTTATTGTTGGAGGCTCAGGGCTGTAGAAGTCTTAAGCTTATGTGTTAATGTTTACCTGTTCATGTTTATGGAAAATGTGGATTAATGGAAAAGCGTATCTCATCTTATCTTGTCTTACTTGGAATTGATGTTTTGTGTAAGTTCTGGGGAAAAAAAAAAAAAAAAAAACCACAAACATAGTTAATAAAGAGAGAATTCTAACCAAATTCCACCCAAAAAAATGACCCACATTTGGTTTGATAAGCCTCCAAGGCCATCATGTAAAGTATTTAAAACATGCTTTTGTGCGTATATGATTGCAGTCTGTTTTGTGCTGAGAGCTGGTTATTTATTGACGTTTGCAAACTTAATTTCTAAGCTAAGAACTGTCTTTGCTGCCGACATCTATAATAACAACCTGTTGTGTGTAGAGGCTTTGGAACATTAAGTCTTTATGATTGTTTTTAAATACTTTTTTGTTCAGCGATGGGCAAAAATGTTCCGTTCCATCCATTTGGCTAATTTAGGAATGGCAGTCAATGGGAAGAAACAATTAATATTTTTATCCTTTTTGATATGTGCCAACATATATGATATTTCTAAATTCAAAATATAATTCAATGAGTTAAGAATGTCATGGATAGTAATGTGATAAAGTGGTGTCTTGTTACACATTATTTATACCATCAACATGAAAATAACTTTAACCTTTGAGTATTTTGTTGACAGGAAGGTGAAATAGTATTAACCCTATAGTGCCAAATGTATCACATTTAATACATGAGTTTTAAAGCCCTCTCTATGATTAGTGTGATATTTTTTTCCCTTGAAAACAGTGACGTACACAATTGGATACATGTGATACACAGATAATCCACCAGGGGCAGGTATTTGTTAACCAAAGGCCTTTCCAGTGACACAACAAGACTGTCATTAATGAGGAGTGTGGCAAAACTTTGATCCTTTAGATAAGGAATCGCTAATTTGTGAGTCATGCTTGTGTTATGTTATATTTTTGTTTGTTTAAAAACTAATATTTGAGCATTAAGACCCGATGTATCAAATCTGATACAAAATTGAAACTCAACCATGGAAATCGATATTTGAAAAACATTTTTGGGTTTATTCAGAAGGACCAATACAAGCTCCAGTTTCAAAGAACTGGAATTTTCTGTCAATGATTTAATGGTTCAGCAACTTTTGAGAAAGTTACAAGTTGCAGTGACATCATCTTCACACATCCACACAACACATTTGTTTCAATTCTGCATGTTCAGTCTGATACTGACCTATGACTTTCGATGCCCAGCAAAGTGTGTTTTGAACAAACATATGTAAGCTCATATGTGTATGTGCAACCTTCATGTACTTCCTCGAGGTAGAGCCGGTTGTCCACTAACCGAAGGGTTGGCTGTTCAAATCCCACTCCTTGGGGAAGACACTTCACCCTCCTTACCTCCAGTGTCACACACTCTGCTGTATAAATGTGAATGAATGTTCAATGGTGGTCACAGAGGCTGTTTGGCCTGATTTGGCAGCTACGCTTCCATTAGCCTGCACCAGGGTAGCTGTGGCTACAAACATAGTTTACCACCACCAGAGTGTGAATGTGGGAGTGAATGAATAAAGGATGAATAATGGAAAGCATTTTGGGTGCCTTGAAAAGCGCCATAGAAATGGAATCTATCATTATCATTATTAACCGGTAACAACTCACAGGATAAAAAATGAAACATTTTTTCTTGGCATTGACTTGTTTAAAAAAAAAAGTTTATCGAAAATAATACCCCACTCGACCCAACTGTGGAATAAATGTGAGTTGTGGGTCTCTGTGGAGATGGTGAAATAAGGTTTTGATCCTGTTTGAATTTTGCCACCATTTAATGTTCACAAATCAATTTAAAATATTTTACAACCAAAGAAATTTTGAGGTAAAGATAATAAAGAAAAATGTAGTTTTATGTTAAACAGCTGACTTGCCTGCTCTGCTATTATTATTTATTTATTTTATTTTTTAACTGCCATTGTATTAATTTTTTCCTATAATAACAACTAGAAAGGGAAGGACTTTGGCTCACTAGCAGCAACAAGACTTTCTTGGAAATGTTGTTGGTTGATGTCAACGTCCACACCCACAACTGCATGAACATGCAAGAATCTTTCATACTGAACCTTAAAATTTACCAACGAATACTATCAACAGTATAACCCCTGTGTATAATTGCTGCAAACTGAGGCTCCCACAAGCCATAGGAGCAGATGCACATTTCTTTTAAACAACATAATCTTTGCCCGGCCATCAGTGACATTTATTTGAAGGCACAAATAAATAGCAAAGATAAAAATTTACGAACCCAGAAAATCTTTCCCTCTTTAACATGTTTCCAGTCTTTTTTCAGAAGTGCTTCCAGATTCAGTCTTTTTTTTTTTTTTTTTTTTTGGGACAGATTATTAGCAGTACAGCTAGGGTGACGGAAAGGTCTTACAGAAACCCATGTAGACAGGTTAAGTAAAGTACACATGTCCACACTCTGCAGTAAAGGATGTAAGCATAATGTTATCCTAACCCACAGCTATATTAGACAAGCTTAGGAAAATAAAGCTTCAGTTGTCGTAAAAACAATTTCCTTTGTAAAGCTAAGAATAGTGTAAATAACTTCATTGCAAAGCTTTATCAAAGGTCTCCAGGTGCTTTGACTAGAAGGTCTTAACCAGCATTCCCAAGGTTTTTATTTTCTTCAGTGCTTTGATCCGACCTAATATTTTCCTTGTACATGCACACTCAGGAAGTTCTTCAAGCTCTGAGGGTTCAAGTATGGGATGTGACCTGGCAATTGCCTCATTGTTTGTCATTTCCGCGGCATTAAAGAAAGCGCCGAGCATTTGCTGCTTTGTGTTTTCTGCTCAAATGGTCTACTTCAATGGGTGTTCTGTTGATATTGCACATTTGTGGATTCTTTCCCCTTTATGAATGTGAAATGAGGCGGTTAAAGTGCATTACGCTGAACATGTGCTACTATGATGAATAACTGGTTGCAGTAATAATCTTTTAAAAGTAGATCTTTGCAATATTCTTAAATGAATTTTCAGCAATGTCATGGCTTTAAGTGAAGAACAAAAGGGCCAGGGCTAAGATTTACAGAAGGGCTCTTGACTTTCTGAATGATTCTCTTTTCAGGCAGTAGCTCCTGAGTGCTCTCAGATGTAGCCAAGCTAATTAGCGCTCAGGCTAGTGGCACATGCTCTCACATACCTAGAGGGTCATAAAGATGTTTACCAAACCCTACTGAGGATAGCTAACAAAGGCTTTTAAAGGCCAGCGGAGGAAAACCTTTTTTCTTGTTTGGCTGGGATAATGAAAGTTGTTCATTGAGGTTTTTGTTATAAGTGCAGATGGAATGCACAATAAATGCTCTGCAACTGTGTGGGCACTTTTTGTAAATGTGAGAACTTGTTGCTGTGGGGATTTTAACAGGCAAGTTTTGTAAAAAAAAAAAAAAAAAAAAGGAAATTGAGAATAGGAAAGTTTCGAGCAGTTACTTGGTGATCAGCTTGAACAGAAACGAAACAATATAGGGTAGGAGTGTTGAATTTTTTCTGAAAATTATTCATTATTATCATCCTTCTGCTTCAGCCAAGCATCCGCCGGTGCTTTGGCCACACAGCTTTGGTTGGCCAACACCGAGCAGCAGTTCTTCACAAAAATCTGCATTGACAGTCAAACTTTTCAACCTAAAAACGTCCTCATTTGATACTTTTAAATGCAGCCACGCAAACCATTGACACTCAACAGGGAACCGTATGTAAACGTTTGCCAATTACGCTGCATCAGCATCAATAAAACGAGCAATGTTGTCGTTGCAGAGGGCTTGTGGGGGCATAAGGTCTGCCTGCATGGCCTTGACCCAGCTGAAAGTGACAAGCCAAATGGCACAATTTACTGTAGATTCTGAGCCATCAATGAGAAAAATGTTGGCCAACAGGACATGTCATAACAGCCAAGCATAAAGGTGTCGATGAACTGCTGTGGCACAGTAATAGCTCAGAGTCTTCTTTCACCGAAATGGCAACAACTGACTTTTGGGGAGAAATTCATTCAGCTTGATTTCTCATTTTAGTCGACAGCCATCCTGCTGTTTGCAGTTTCTGGTGGAGAATGAGACTGAAGACTCGCCATGGCATTCGATTTCACTGTGGTAAACAGCAGGTTGAAAATGGAATCTGTCCTCCCAGACACATCTATCACTGATTGAAATCTCACAGTATGTGGCGCCGTTTTTACTCGGGTTAACATTAGTTGTGTAAGACGTTCCAGCTTTTGGCCCATTTAGTTAATGAACCTCTCCGATGTTGGACCGTAGTTTCAGAAAGTAGAACAGGCAAAACAAAACAGCTTTAAAATCACTAAACTGAATAGAGATGAACATTAAAGATTCAACAGTAAAAGATTTTCTTTCATGGCCTCATTAGAGATATTTTTTTTTTGTTGTTTATGGTGCAGCTCGATGAAAAAGAAGGCATAGACTGACTTTATGTTCGTTCTCTTGAAGAATAAAACAAGGGATTGATTGTAGCTGGTGTGCCTGAAGGGTGTGTGCTCGTTGTATGAAATCCTACCAAAAGCCTCTCCAGTCTTTCTGACAAGACGGAAATCATATTATTTCATCTGACACTGACTTTTTCTGCTTTCTCTTTCCCATTTATTCTCTCGCTGTCCTATTTTTAGGGACCTGAGGGGCCAAAGGGGCAAAAGGTAACTTTCACAATATAATTTCTTGTTCTTAAATTAAATCTTTTTTCCTCACAAATTGAATAAAAAAAAAAAAAATCTAATCTAATCTGCAGAATACATTTCACACAGAAAAGGTGCTATCTCAGATCATCTGAGTTATGTGACTTTATTTTATTTTATTTCTTCTTTGATTTGGAATGTAAACGAAAAAGGAATGTCTTAAACAAATGAAACATGTTTTGGATTAGATTTTTTTAACGACTTCTACAGATGAGTTTAAAAAACAGAAGTCTGCACAGTGAAGCTCCAAAGGTGTTGAATACGTTTACCTGGAGATTAGTTATTCAGGGCCACAGCCAGGGCAAGTAAATATGCAAGAAGGGAGTTAATACTTGAACATCATGAATAGACGGAGAGAAAAAAAGAGAATGACGGAGAAGGAGCTGAGACAGAGAACAGAGAACCTGGACCTAAACACTGCGATACAGGCTGTCGGTCCCTAGCGGCGCTGATGTGGGGAACAGATGTAAGCCATATCCAGCCATCAGGTAGCTGCCAGTGTTTGTTCAGTGTAACCCAATCAGACACTTCCTGTCTGCGCTGTCATCTGTCGGCAAGGCCTCCTGTCGGTGCAGGAGGGAGGGTGCAGAGGGGTCAATGATGACACACCGCCGTGTTAATGACTCATAAACCAGGCCCCGAAGCCGCTCAATTAGATCCGCTGCTGGTGTAGATCTGTGTTTCGCAGAGGGGTCACATCATGTCTTATTTAGGTTTCATGGCCTTAGTGATTGATTTGGTATCATTACAGGAAATTGAGCAGAGTGTGAATCGCATATTTCAGCCAAAGCTTTTCTTCTGAATTTTAAATTGCATTCTTTTAGTAACGTAAGAAGGCCAAATAAGGGCTGTATTATTTTGACTACTCAGCTGTGAGTTGATATGATTAGCACGCAGCTATGTCAAAAATGCTAAATGTGGTAACAGTAAATGTCATGTATTGTGTATTTTCACAAAAAGCCAACGTCATCAAAAGATTGCATGCAACTGAGTGCTTATTAAAACTCATTCTCTCTTGCCTAAATCATCCCCGTAAAAAGATCAAGAACCTCTTAAGTAAGATCAAGTATTTTTTTCCTTTTTTTTTTTTTTTGTTTTGTTTTGGGGTTTTTTTAAGACCCAGGTTGAAACTCAGTGGACTTATTCTCAAATCCCAGTCTAGACCGCTGCCGGTGTCCTCCAGCTTAACCAATCTTAAAATATGACATGCAATATTTATTATAGTCTGGTCGTACAATATTAGGACCTGCTGAGTGTATGTGCAGAAGTCAAGAAATAACAATTGATTGGCTGATTCGGCAGGACTTTTGCAGAATGTGAATATCCTCAGTCTGCTTGAGGCAATCTGTGATGGTTTTGTCTGTATCTAGTTTTGACTGATGTCGTTTTTGCACTGAGAGCTGGATGTGTTGTCTCCCCCTTTTTTTCCTCCCTACTTACTCTGCACTGACAAAAACTTTGTGAAAAGAACAAATGCAATGCGATTATTGTCGTGACACTTGGTATTTCTACATTTATCTCCCAGGGTTCAGTCGGGCCTCCTGGAATATCAGGTGTAGACGGACTGAAGGTGAGTACAGGACTGAATAGTTTTCATAAACACTTAAACCATGATGTAGAAAGCCAACTTCTTCACAAACCTGAGAGGATTTTCTTTTCAGTCGACTCACATTATATGACTCCTTTTTGGCCTTGTGTTGCATTTTTGACATTAGAAAGGTTCTGCCATGCATTCTGACAATTTCAAACCACTATCCTATTTAGTAGAAATCCCCTGGGCTGCATCCTCAAGTCTTAACCACAAAGTAGCATTTTGAGCTGAATCTGAATCTGCTCACACTCCAGGCTCATTTCTACATTTAATTTTCAAACCAAATAAAGAAGACACAGTGCAGGTGTCTGACAATGTGAAAAATGGAAAAGTCTATGTATTCCAGGACAAACCCCCGGGTATAACTCATAAGAACGAATGGGGAGATTATTTTGGGAGGCGCCATCTTTCTAATCTCAAGCATACTTTTGTAAAGAAATGAGAGGAGAGACATGCATGGTTGTAATAGGAACCAGAGTAAAGAAGTTTCATTTTGGAGTGAAAGCCATACTGACTCTGGAGACAGCAAAAGCTGAGGGCCTAATTCCATACTTGTGTAAGGAGCTGGGTTTGCCAGTACCCATGAAATAGAACCCCAATGCTGTGCAATACAGTTATAAAACAGAATCTGCTATGGTATGTAAGTGTCACTCATGCAGAAAGTTGAACTCTAAAGTAGCTCTAGTTCTTCTGCCAACAGTGGCAGGTTGACTGGCACACATCATATTCATCTGACATAGATATCGACCCAAAATGGATGCTCATCAACACAAGCCTTATCAGCCACACTTAGTGTTTTCAATCAGACTCTACCATCATTATGACGATGTATCATCATCGTTATGTCAATGACTTCCATATGTGAGGTTGCAGCATTGGGATAGAGTTCACCAGAGAAATATAGATATGCAAAAAGAAAAACAAGAAGAAAGTCCGTTGGAGAAAAACCAAAGATAATAACAATATGAAAAACTAAAAAAAAAAGGGGGAAAATGTAAGTAAACGAGCAACAAATTGATTAACTAAAATTCTATGAAAGTAAATGCAATAACTCATTTTTACCACAACATAGCCAACACTGGGCAGCCCACTCAGTTGTATTTTTATCCAAATAAAGGAATTTCTTTATTTTCCATCTTGAGAATATTAATCAGCATCATCCAGTTAAAGCTATAGCTGCAGCTCTTCTTAGACTAATGATGTGGTAGGTTTGCACAGGTCAGAAGGTTAATTGTTTTTGGCTGCAGACAGACTGAGGTTGGTTTTACCCACAGACTTACTCAAACCACAAACTTTGGGTCATCAAATGGATTAGCTTTTCCACTTTTACCAAACCAGAGATAATTAAGCTTTTAATCAGTTTGTTTATTCTCTCTACTTTCAGATTTTTTTTTTCCTGCGGTTTTGACTATTTGAACTTTTATAGAATTTTATGGAATTAATTTGTTCATAGCTGTGCATTAATATGTGGAAAATCACCAAAAGTTTCCAAGTGGTTCAGTTGAGTGCTTTGTTATCAACCAGACTGAAAATGTAGAACACCTGTGCAGCACAGACACAAACTTATCTATCATGAGGAAAAAAAAATAAAAAATCAATGTCCTGACCCTAAATGACACTAACGTTGCTTAGAGAGGACACTGAAACAGCCCCTGTGTGTATGTTATGCTGTCCATAGGGGGATGTTGGTATCCCAGGACTGGACGGTGTCCCAGGAGCCAAGGTCGGGTGCACACATTATCTGTGTACTCTTATGTTTCTAAATTCACCACTTTTTCATCTTCCAACATCAACCACTTATCCCCCCCTTTAAAAAAAAAAACAAAAAACAAATACTTGTTTCACTGTTTTTCTCATTTTCCCTTTTTTTCCCCCATTTTTATCCATATTTTATATTCCTTTTTGGACATATGCACAGAAAACCATGCATGTGTCTGTCTATTGTTAGTATTATGATGGTGTTGATTATATGTGTCATTAGTATTTTTTTTTTTTTCATTCGAATTGTACCATAATTGTCACCGCATATGTGCATAAATCATTGTGATAGTAGGATATGTATTTAAAAAAAGTTCTAATTATTTAAGAATACTTGAAACTCTGGGGCAAAGCAGTCATAACATAACAGAGTTTTGATAATCCAACGTGATTTTAACCCCAGATATAATTTGGTCCCAAGTGGCAGCAAAAATCCCCCAGCTCTCCCCTCCTGAGATTTTCTGTCTTTCATGCTCTACTTCCTTTCCCAACAGGGTGAAATGGGAGAACGAGGTGAAAAGGTAAAGTGCTACCTCATCACTAAACATTTTTCTAACCTGCTGTGTTTTAGTGCAACTGCCGTCATTTTATGCTTTGATTTCTAATAAGTTGGGCTTTTATTTTTTGTTTTGTTTGATTTTTTTTTTTTTTTTTTTTTTATGGTGACTCCTTATTGAGGTTTGGCCAGCAGTGACTAAGTAATTCAATGGTGTTGAGTCACAAAAACTGAATCCATTTTCCCCAGATCAGACCAAAAAAACAGAGCCCACACAATGGCCTCAGTGAGGGAAAACCAGCCTTATTCTCTCCATTCCCTAATTCTAGCATGGTGCCCCTTTTTCACTGGTTTTGGACAGCAGTGGGTGGGAGGTGTGAACACTGACCGAGGCGAGAATGAGGGAGGTGATGACTCAGTGTGCTTCATCGCCTGCAAAAGTAACCCCTCAGGCAGTTGTTCTCAGTTTCTGTTTTGAGTTGTGTTGCAAATCAGACACCTCTGTCTCAGCAATAACACAAATGATTTGCCTTAATTATGCAATAACATAGCTAACATTGATGACCACATCGTGGGCACGAATCATGGTTAAATATAACAGTGTTGAAGATGCAGTGGGAGAAAATAGTTTTGTTGTGAGGCTAGTTTGATGTGCAACCGTATGGTCTCTCAACCCACTCTTCTCCTGTCAAGTAAATCTATAGCTGTGGCTCTAAACCTTTGGGTTATGACCCTTCAAACAAAACTGTGATACATCTACAGGGGATCCTTTGGGCTTTATAAAGTTGGCACATTTGGGAGCTGCAAGTTGGAGTAAAGCACTAGATGCTCTTCTTGGATTGTTTCACTTGTAGAGTTTATAAAATGGCACACGGGGTAAATTTTCCATTATTTGCAAAAAAAAAACAATAAGTAAAAATGAAATGGATTGAGCTAGAAGAATATGTTTATCTTCTTATTTACTATCCTTCAGAATTACCCTTTACCGGTCACAACCCCCAGTTTATTCATCACTATTCTAAAGTAATATGGGTTTTCATATTGAGAGCAGCCAAAGCTGTATAAAGTGCTGGTTTTGGCTTTAGTGGATATTTTAAGAGCCAGCAGACAAATAAAGCTATCATTACTTTTTGCTTGTAATAGTGTGGGAGTCCAGCAGATTGATGCATCTTAATGTATCTTTTGATGTGGAACAGTCTACCATAGTAGCTGTTTCTGGAAGCTCTAACTGTAACTTTACATCATTCACCTCATGATTTCAATCCTATACGTTTATCACTTCCCTTCTAATATAAAATGATGTGGATTTATCAAAAGTGAAATGATCAGGTACCTGCCAGGAAGTATAGTAAAACATTCTTATGTAGTTTTCACTCCAGAGGTTTAGATTTTAGAGGAGCCAGATGGATGATAATAAGCTGCCGATTTTATTTTTTCTGAAGCTGTCAATAAATTTATGTAGACAAGACTTTTTAAAAGTTTTTCAATGCATCATATGTTCTTTGTCTTGCACTGCACTGAATTTTCTCTGAGGACACAACTATTAATTGTAAATCATCTGAATTGCTATTGACTGTAACTGGCTTATTTTGACTTGATTTATATGCAGTGTTATGACCAGTATTTTATCAAAAACAGAATTGAAGTTTTTCTTCTCGAAATGCGATGTCCTCCACCATTGTTTGCAGAAGTTCAAGGCCTGTATTGTACCCAATAAGTGTTGCACCACCTCAAATTAGTAAATTAGAACCATGTGTGATGGTGAATTCATCATTTGCTGTAATATATTGAGCATGCTCAGCTTTTCCTGTATACTACCACCTAACACTTGAAGCATTAATTTACTAAAAACTTGCAAACCATAGATTAATTTGAATCTTTTTGTGTGATTTTTTTAATATAGGGCGATATGGGTGAAGAAGGACCAAAAGGTGAAATGGGGGAGAAGGTACGTAAATGAAACTTTACCTTTTATTCTCATTGTTTATGTCCTGGAACTTGGTGAGAGGAGGAGCAGAATGTCTGGCTGTGGCCGGAAAATGTAAAAAAAAAAAAAAAGTTAATGATAGCCATCTGAGGAGATCTGTGAAGAGTAACAGCAGAGGTAGCAGAAGTCAAGTGCCATCAGCTGTAGTCAAGGCTATGCAATAGAAATCATCTTGGCACCTGATGCATCCTTTGTGTTTAATGTGAACTTAATTGCTATGCTACGCTGATGCTACATTTTCTAGTTGGATGGTTCCTGCATTAATTTAGAACCATTTATCATCAAGACAGCTTGTCAGGTTGGGATCCTTTTCCAACAAAAGGCAGAGTGGAGTTCTGCTGGACAGATTGTTCAGGGGCTCAAGTAATAGATTCATGTTTCTGTCCAAAAGCTTTTTGTTTTGGGGAAAGGTTTTTGTTTTGTGTTAGTGCACTGACATCATGTCCACAGGCGGATTATACATTTTATCCAGGACTTGTCACGCTGCGTTCGCTGTTATTATTGTGTTAAAGCAGTATTTATGAATAATACAGGCTGGGAGTGAAAATAGGGCACAAACTTATTTCTTTTTGGGTGACCTCCTGACAAAAATGAGGCTCTTTACCATTTAAACACGCTGCAGAGTATTTGTGAAAACAATTATGGATTCCATCAAACATTTTTTTTTTTGAAAACGTCGATTCAGCTTCTTATCAGCCTGTACAGAATTTGCACACATTTCTAGGAAAGCATAATGATTCCTCCATCAGTAAAAAAAAACAAAAAACTGTGTTGCCAGAAAGTAGTTGCAGAGTTCCTGTGAACAGACAATACACAGAGTCAATACTGTGATTTTTCTTTTTTTTTTTACACACTGGAGACACTTGTGTTTGCTAGCAATACTGAGTCAGTAATAAAAACAAAAATATAACTGATAGACCAGCAGCAGAGGAGGAGGAGTGTGCTCAAAATGTCACTGCCAATTTATTGCTGTTCAATGGAGAACAACTTTGATAACTTCTCACTTTATGGGTCCTCTGGTTTTTTAAAAGACTGCTGAACACGGCTGCCAAGAAAGACACCATTCGAGGGAAACAGATGCAGGATACCATGTGTGGAAAACGAGTGAACAAAAAGAAAGTGGAGGGTGATAAAACTTTGCAGCTCAAGCACTGCTTTGATCTGGTTTGCCTTTGCGCAGTAAAAGTGGAGAAAAAAAAAAGATCGATTTTCGCTGCAGGAATCGAAAAAGAAAAATGGAATTGAGTACCATGGGAATTTAGACTTTTGTAGTCAGTCACCTGCCATTCATTCTTCCAGTGCATACTCATTTATTTTGCAATAAACAGACACAGAAGGCACCGTAAAGAGGATAGAGAAAAGATTTTGCCATATTACTGTGGATAGAATTACCTCATTATTTCCGATTGTCACTGTCAAGAAGCATAAGGGACTGTCTTTAAACACACGGCAGAAACAGTTTCTTTTCAACCCAGACATAACTTCAGTTTAACATACAGTAGATTTTTGAGTGCTTGATCGAAAAAAACCCTCGTGCTTTTACGAATTCACAGGAGGAAGAGGGAAAAAAACGCACGTAAGTCCACAAACTAATCCTCCTGTCAACATGTGGACAACAGAGATTCGATGTCTGATCACTTGCTCTTCCTTGAAATTATTGTTTTACCAGTGGAAGAGGAAACCGGAGGAAAGGGGCATCTTTAATCTTCTGCGCTCAAGATGCCAAAGTTAACAATACACAGCACGCACTGTGGGGAAAATGTGGTAACGTGGGGGTGAGAGGTGAGGCAGTGAAAGCTTCGGTATGGTGAGCAGAGAGACCTCGGGGAAAGCGGCGGGGGAGAGAAATGGCAGCGCAAGCAGCCGGGCCAGGACTTGCATGACACAAAGAGAGATTGTTTTGATGGCGGGGGGGATCTGTGGAGTGTGAAAGAGACTAAATGACAGGACATATGCACAAATGCAAAGCAAAAAAGCTAAATCCCGACATTCTAAAAAACATTCCGCAGACTGAGAAAAAATAAAGTTTCAATGATTCTCTCATTAATCCGGTGGCTTTTTTGGATTTATATTATGCAACACATTATCTGCTGTGTTGCTTTTACAAGCTATCATCAGCTGGGAACATTAACATTTTTTTTTCCAAGAGTCTATGCACGTCCATCTCTGGCCTCAGAAAACAAATCAGTTAGTTCTAAACCATTTGTTTCCGATGCACTCTGCCTCTGTATTTAACAAGGTGTGAAATTAACTGTGACTCTTCGCATTTAAAAAGTCAAACCTCACAGATAGGAAAGTTCTCAAACACAACGAAAGGAAATAAATCCTAGTAAACTCTTGAATAGGTTTTTGGGAAGTTCCAGGCCGAGTGCATTTGGCTTCGGTCCGTGTGGCACAGTGGTTGGTATAATTTTTGAGTCCTGAGATCCGGTCCAAGCTCTTGTGAACTGGACGGGATTCAACCGTTGGCAGAGTCTTTCTGCCCTACGAGCCAGTCATAATCAGCCTCGCATATATCCAGCCACTGAGGTCGATGTTCGGCCGAGACTCCGCCGTTTGGTCATACTTTGCTAACGACCACAGCGCGGAGTAGGAGTCATGTTTAGAAGGCTGTGGTGGCATTTCATGGGTAGATTTGTCACTGCGCTGCTTCATTGCTCTTATTAGCCTTCTGCAAACAGCTGGAAAACGGCCTGATAAACCACGCATATATTATAAGATCTCCATGTTATTATCTTTAAATGCCAATATGCAGCGACAGTCCTGGGTGCCTGCAATGAAGTGGGACTGTGGTGACAGCTCTCCGTCCTATTCTGCTCTGTGGTTAAATCAGACTGTAGCCTCACCGTGGTAATTGGCCCAATTGGGACATTTCAGCGCTTGGTGCCACACCTCAGCTCACCTCCCAACTTCACCACTTTTTTCATCTCACAGTACTTCATTTGGAACAGATTAAAACTAGTGAAAACTCTCACTTGGTTCCTGGGTTTGGTGTCACTTGTGTTGCCTCTGTGCTCCGACAGAAAATGTCAGTGTACTAGTTTCTCGGCATGGTTATTTGCTGAGGTGTTAATTGCTTGTCACATCCTCTTGAGGCATCCTCAACACTCTGTTTTAATGGGAAACAGAGGCTGTTGGAGTCAAAGCCACTAAACCATGCTGTATTTTTATTTTTTTTTTTATCCACATCGTCCAATGCTGTGAAGGTTTAGTTAAACTCTCAGTCAAAACAATAGCAAAAGACTAGCCTGGCCAGACATCCGGTTTATTGAGTGTGTTCAGTATTGAGAAAAAAGTCTGGAATTGGGCCAGTCGTTGTGAAATATTCATGATCTAGTCTAGACCAAAGCAATCATAAGTCTGGGGATTTTTCGCAGTCCGTCATACGCCAGAAACTACTATTTGCTGTGAATCAAAGTCAGTTCCAGTCTGCAGATCTCCTTAAAACTGTTGTCAGGTGTTTACTTGATTCAAAAATAAGGATGAGATTACAGATTACACCCGGTGTTCTTAAATTTCTTTGACAAAAGCGTGACATCCGTCTTATCTGAGATTGGTTTACACTGCGATTGTTAGTTCTGCTTTCATATTTGGATTCAAACCCCATGATTCCAGACATATTTTTCTTTGGGGAAGGTGGCTGGCCGGCCAGGCTAGCATTAGACAAGAGTTGATTATAGAAGAATGTTTTTTTTTTTTGTTTTTTTTTC
>JAPTYR010000011.1:15202868-15214376 GCA_029814505.1 Siphamia roseigaster
CTGGGATAGGCTCCATGCGACCCCCGTGACCCTAGTGAGGATGAAGCGGGTTCAGATAATGAGATGAGATGAGGTTTTCCCAATGTATATTTTCTTCCCAGCAATTCAAATTGAACTTTCCGTTGCTTGTAACAGTAACATTGCTTAACTTTTTAGTGTTTCAGCACTTGCGGGATAAGGGCTTAGTGTACAAAAAAAAAAAAATCTGCGAAACACCTCACAGTGTATTTGCTAATATTCAAGGATTTTCCCATATTTGCCGTCCTCTCCAAACACTTTCTGTCTATGGAGTAATGTAAAAGAAAAAAAAAAAAAAGCTGTACATTTGTAATATATTTAGGGGTGTAAATTCTGTGATTGGGTTATGTGCCCACAATATGACCTCTCAACCTTAAACCACCAATTTCAGTCACCAGTTTAAGCTTCTGAATGTCACAGCTGGTGACCTTTTTTCCTCAAGATGAATTTGTCAGGAGCTTGTCTAATTGGGGAAGGTGGCATCTAAAGTTGCTGTGCTTGAAGTAAATGTGCCTCTCTTCCATGAGTGACTGAGCGACTCATCAAATGAAAAATGCGGGGATGTCATCCAAGTCCGCCCAAGAAGAAGTAGTGAAAAAGAATGAAGGTTCGCCATGTCTGCTGCTGCGCATGCTAACGACTACATTAAGCACTCCTCAATTAACATAAAGTACTAGCTCGTCATTGCTCTATTTCTCCAGGAAAGCCACTGATCATCCATTTTTGAACCATTTAATCATTTAGAAGCAAGGCAGCAATTGACTAATTACAAACAAAGACTATAATCTCACTTTGCTTTCCAGCGTCTTGAAGATTGTCTCAAACAAATGTGCCGTGATGAGTGTTCGGTTTGTTTTTAGCATTGTCACGTTTAGAATCCTCCCTCAAATGTCACTTGTGATTCCACCACACATCCATTTCAATGAGCTTTGAATGTGGGTGCGTCCACGTTGCTCTAGGCACGTTCTCCAATTCCCCAGTCAAGGGGAGGCTTTATTTGTCAACCAAGCGGCGTTTCCCAGCAGGGAACGTGAAAGATGGTCCATGTTAGCCATAGTACTTGCTCTCCTGCAGGTAATAACCCAGAAATAACATGCAGAGATGATGCTCTAATGATATTAGTGATGAAGAAGCCAGGATTATCCAGTGCAGCAAAAGACTGGAAGGAGCCAGGCTGTGTTCAGTGTAATGGCCCTAGCCTGGATAATCCTTCAGAATCAATGCAGTCAATGAGGCCACCCATATGATGGTGAAATGTGAGAAGGTGTCATGCGTGGCATCTGCCGGAGCACTGACTGCATCCTAACAGTACAAGCAGCCTCATCCACTCCATAGTTTTCTGTCTTTACCGCATGCCTTTCATTCCTTGCTGCGATGTTGACCATTGGTGTATTGTGTCTATCATAAGACACTATCTGGTTTCCCAGAGCCTGGACTGTGTAGAACATTGTCAGGCTTTGTAATAGGCTTCTGTAAACCTGTTTCTCTACTTACTCTTACTACTGGAGACTAAAACTGAACCTAGTCCTGGGTGAGATGTACTGGATGAACTGTTAGACTGTTTTTAATATCTCATTAGGTATGCATGTATACATAAACCCCATATAGTCAAATCAACTGCTTCAACACTCCAGTAAGAACCAAATTATGTAATATTGTTTGCAGCTCTGTGTATTATATTACATGTTGAGTAAAGAAACCCCATTAACTGTGAATGCCTTTCTTATTAACTTTAAAACAGAACATTTAATTACCCACAGTCTACTCACTTAAACAGAGCAAAACACGGAACACAACAATATGTGGCACACATACACTTTGTAACACTAATAATTGTACTTTTACAACTACTGGGTTCTGCTCATTTGCTAGCATGGTAGTGTAAGTCTGTTGATAGTTGTCTGTGTATTTAAAGTTCCATTTTTATTTCATTGGAGTTAACACAAAAGCAATTCTGTCAGTACAAAAATTACAGCGTATACAATTTAATTTATTTTTTTGCAAATATATGGAACCAAGAAAGCCCATAATTAAAAAAAAAAAACAAGTCTTTATTATTTATCATCCAGGATGAAATGCTTTCTTTTTTTTTTAAAGTTTGATGTACATAGTGACAAAAGCTAGCCACCATGCAAGAAACAAACAAAAAGCTCCTCAATCTTCAAAAAATATCATGATTTTCGGTCATAGCATCTCGCACTAGACTGGACATTATTAAAATAACAGTAGTTAATAAGGCAATAGTTAATAAGCAATCTCAGGAGCTTTAAATCACTGATTAAGGAAAAATGTGTCACAGCATATCATTATAAATTAAGTGTAGCGGTGCTATAAAGATAACAAATCAAGTCCTCCAGATCTAAGAGAATATTTGTTTATGACTTTAGGACTTGGGCTTTTGTAATGACCTTGATGATGGCCACTTGCTGAAATACTGTAGTTGCAACATTAATAATGCTGTTGTATTTGCTGAAAGTCCTGTTGCATTTCTCTTCCCAATGCATCATTGAAGTCGGTACTACCCTGTTTGGGTAAAAAAAAGTGCGCGCACGCACACACACACACACACACGAAAATTGAATGGAGAAAAAAACAAATCCAAAACTGTTTTCACTTCTATTTTGACTTGTACTCCAATCACAGTATCAACCAAAATAGTCCAATGTTATCTTTCTGCATATTTCTGAGCCCATACACATTCTACATATGCCCTTACAAGGTAAAAGCCTTTTGTCAGGAGCTTGAAGTAAGTGACTATGAGAGAGTAAAATTAAGTGGTGCTGATTATGTCTCAAGTACATGCCACCATCAGATACCTATTTATATGCTGGAGACAATTCCAGGGCAATGCCAGAGCTGATGGCTGAAAACAACCTCCACCTTGTATAACCCCTGTGTGCACTTCGGCCCTTTATTTAAGTAATTTATAAATATTGTCCCTAAGCAGCTTTAATGAAAGTCACAAAAGACGAATAAAATGCATTAAAACAGCACAGGTACGTTTAACTTACCATACACGACAAACTGTGCAGCACAGCAACACAGAACAGTGCAGATAATCCGAATAAGGTATTGTGAATGAACCAGGAACCAATGTTGTGCTTTGTTTTGTCCTGTACTACGTACTTTGTGTTCCACAGGTGTTCTTGTTGGTATTTCACGCCTTTCTAAATAATCAACGCTACCAGTGACTGGCTTAAGGAACCGAAACCTCTTGTATATTAGGGGCATGTCCACAGGGATTTTGAAGTATCGTAAACAAAAGCAGAGCCTGTGAAATAAGCCATACGCTGCTGAAGCTCTAGTAAGTGTGTCCTTAAGTCAAGTGATCTTGTCATAACTACAATAGATTGGCTGTTTTTCGGACTGCATGCGTATTACAAATTTGGATATTATTTCAGTTTATCCAAATCAAGAAAGTCGCATTTGTTTGACAGACATGTTCTAGATCTAGACCATATTTCATTTAAGGAACACTTGAAAACAACCCTGCTGTTTACCAGATGCTCATGTCCAATCACTACTTTATTCTGCATGAACACTAAAGGGAAGGCCTTTCGACGAGTGAATTCCTCGAGGTCAAGGGCTAGACGAGGGAGGAAACGGCCCTCCCTTGCATTAATAACTAAACAGTTAGGCATTCTCAAACGAGAGAGAAATCCTCGCTTAAAAGGTGGGATTTAAAAGTCTCAGAGGCTCCCAGCTTGAAGCCAGCTAAAGAGGCACAGCTACAAAGGAAGTGTGTCAAGTGTGCAAAATTGGATCTGCGGACCTGTAGCAGCAAAGACTACAGAGAAGCGCCAGGTCTTGTATTTGACGTTTTATCATGAGGATGGCCAAAAAAGTCGACGCTGCCGCCAAATGACGGATTGGGTCAGCATGCAGCATGTCCCTCCTTTGGCGCTGCACAAGTAAGCAATCAAAAGACATTGGAAGTGCAGAGAGTCATTTGTTGAACACCCACTTGCATATAGAGCTATGGCACTCAGCTCTCTGACTTGGTCTGCTTCAGTCTGCAAGAGTTATGGTGAAGTTGAAGAGTTTCTGAGGTGGCTCGGTCTACCCAGCTGTATAAGTGGCCTGGCAGGGGTCAAGGTTCATGTGAGAGCAGCTGCAAATTGTATATACTGACAATATCAGCATTTTTGCCATTGGAATCTGCTGTCTATTCAAATATTTTCTTCTCACTTTCTATGAATTTTGGAGGCTTGGGTTTTGTATGGTGGCTTTTTGTTATTATCTAACAAGGAACTCTTACATTTTTTCCAACCTTTTGGATCAATATTCCAATAATGAACATTTTTCAACGACAGAACCCCAGTCCATATTCTCCAGTTTCCTGATCCTGATTTTGGAGGGCTAATTTGTCATATAAGAGTTTTTAGAATTTTATAAAAATGTATTAACACTTGCATCACTGAAGCATCTCAATCAGTGTGAGATTTATTTTTCATTTGAAATACAGAAAGTCCTGACTCAGGGTAATGAAGCACATTTTCTTTGCTCCCATGTTCATGGTTCTCAGAATCCAAGCGAATCTTCTGACACTCGCCTTAAAGATGTTTTTGGCTGTCTGTAAAATAAGGTAATAATATTTTCTCCATTGTAAAATTTTCTTTATATTTACATTAAACATAGAGCATAACCTTTGCTAGCTGGTACCTTATACCAAGTTGTAGCGTCTCATGGTTTATTAGTAGCATTTCGGGTTTTCTTTGACAAAAACACAACTTCATTGAGATAACACTGCGAAGCACATGGAAAGATCCAATCAGTGACTGTAAGCCACAAACAGTTGGCATGTCCACAGACCGCAGTGTTCCACATTTCAGAACACATGCTCTGTTCATGTGGGGAAATTACTGCAGCCATCATTTTCAGGGGGTGGGAGATGCTTTGATGAAAGCATTGCAGAGCTCTCAGTGTGTTACGAAGCAGGCCGCCTTCGAGGACCCATTACATCAACTATTTTCTGTGATTTTGACAAACTCTGGGAAGAGCTTTCCAAGATGGGGAAGCTGACATCTCAACAAAGCCCATTACATGCTGGGGATGTGTGCCGTGCAGCTCAGAGCCATCCTTTTGAGCCTCCTTCAGTTGACTTGGTCCCATCAGACAGAGTTTTTCGAGTGCAAAGTTGATATCTGCACCTGCTTGTCTCTCTTGTATTGATGCTTAAGAATGACTATTATGATTTACAAACTGTTCCAGTAGGAAACCTTTTGTCTGTTTGGATCAAAGCACTACACATTTTGAGTACACAAGACATTTTGGAGTACTCGAGTTTCTATCCGAAAGTCGGTTCACACCACATTTCAGCAACAATGCAGCTCCATTCTTTTTCAACAAAGAACTCCAAATAAAAACAGGACTCTTAATTAATTAACTGTGGTTTTGTTAGTCGTTTTTTGTTTCCTATCTTCTTTGAATCAATAATCTCATTACATTAAAATAAACCTGGCTTTTTCATTAAAATAAAAGTAAGTGCTTGTGTCCACCCCTAAAACTGAGAATAGAGAAAATTTCACAAACAGTAATACAGGTAGCAGGGGAGGAATCAATAAACTTAAAGCTCAAACTTCTGAGTTACATATGAAAATATAGAAAATATTGAGGAACATCATTTCCTCCACACTTCCCAGGTGATGGATTTTTTTTTTTTACCTAGTTGGTCTCATTTCTGCAGGTTGTCGTGTCAACAAACATCGCTGAGACATCCCTGACCATTGACGGTGTGGTGTTTGTAATTGATCCCGGATTTGCCAAGCAAAAGGTTAGCTTCCCCTTCCCTGCCACACTCCCATCTTCTCCCTACCACTCGTTATCTGTTGCGATCATCTGTTCACGCTGCCTGAGAATCCGCAGATAAACACAGCAGTGCACACCTGACAGCGGCAAAGATGGAAAAGCCAGTTATTTATTCCTCTGACATTTCACCAGCCTAGAGCCAAGTCATACACATGGTGCGGTACAAGATTATAAATGCTCCATGGTATTTTTTGTATGTATTAGTGTACCTTTTTTGTCAGGTGCTACAAGTATCTATTTTATTGTGAATGTCTGATTATTTAGTCTCTGCCCTCTTAAAATTTATTTTTTGGTTTTTTTACATCCTACCTCCTGTCAGGTGTATAATCCACGTATCCGAGTTGAGTCTCTCTTGGTGACGGCCATCAGCAAAGCCTCAGCCCAGCAGAGGGCAGGTCGCGCCGGGCGGACACGCCCAGGGAAGTGTTTCCGCCTTTACACTGAGAAAGCCTACAAGACTGAGATGCAGGTAAATGACAGCAGATAGAAAATTCTTAAAATTCTATTATTTGTTTGCACCAATAAAGCTAATGTCTTGGTTGTCGTCGTGCCAAAATTCACATGTAAAATATAGTGCAGCATAAATAAAAATTATTCTTGCTTTGATAAATTTAAGTTTATGGAGATCAGTTTATCAATTCTAGACACTATGGAGAGTTTACACCTTTGGCTGCATTGTACTCTTTAACAAAACACTGAAGTTGGGGAGCTAACCTCATCCTGAACACAAAAAAAATCCTCCAAATTTCACAGCTAAATCACTGGAACAATATGGTCGCAGAACAGATGATGAAGAATTACAATAGCAAAGTAAGTAGCTGGCAGAATGAGAGTGAATCCAAGTTTCCTGTTCATCTCCAGAACAGTTTCCTCACTCAGGCACTTTCTTGACAGAATTTATCTGCGTTGTAAATCTCCATTGTCAATCTGTCGCTTAAGTCTCTAAATCCATCTCAATAATGCAGCCAAGTCCTAAATCAAAACTAAGTCAGGATTTTGAACTGGAATTAGAAGTGTTCAGGCAACAATTAAACAGCTAAATTTATTTTTGCACGGACTGAAAGCTAAATTGAGGTTGAAAGAGTGGTTAAAAGATTGTATTTGCATTTAGTCTTATTTGTGTGCTCAGATCCAGGAGTTTCTTTTAACATCAACTAATGTTATTTCTAAGTTTGCAACAATTCTGGTTCTCTATATTCATTATAATACTGAGGTTGGATTTACTCAAAACTTTATGTACCATACAGTTCTTCAATGGGTCTTGTGCTTCTCTACTGGGGCGACACTATGTACTGTAGAAATTAGGTTGGTTAACCAGCGTCAACAAACACCCACAGACACCAACACAAGCATAATTTTAGGAAGGTCCATGATTTAATCGTATTTTAAAATGATTCCTGGTTGGTGCACCCCAGCCTGTGAGGTCTAATCAGGGGATTGGATTCTACCAGAGCAGCCTGAAGTGGGGAAAGCTCTCATTATGCAACATTTGCTCTTCGGACTACATTATTCTCATTTGAGCTCAATTGTCATTTCAAGAGCCCGGTTCCAAACCACAGTGCCTCCACTCTTCCTTATGACCTGTTCTAAACGACACAGCCAACCTTGTGACAAATGAACCTGTGGAGGCCCAGTTCTTCATGTTAACAGGCTAATTTTTTCCCATCATGCTGAGTGGCAAAGGGAATTTTTTAAACAAGTTAAATAGCCCTTCAAATGCCCTAGACTCCTGGTCTCTGTTCAAGTTGACACATGAGCGATGCATGAGGAGATAATAACCACCCTGACTAATTCATTTTGAATTGTTCCTTGGCTTTCACCCTGTTCCGCTTAACTTGCACAGGACAACACGTACCCCGAGATCCTGAGGTCTAACCTGGGCTCTGTGGTGCTGCAGCTGAAGAAACTCGGTATCGACGACCTGGTACACTTTGACTTCATGGACCCACCAGGTTAGTGTTAAAAAAAAAAAAAACAACATATATTTTACAGTGTGAACAGAGAGACCTTAGTGTTATTTTGTTATGAAATACAGCTCATAAGGAAGCATAAATAATTCATCCTGTTTTTTTTTTGTTTTTTTTTTTTTTTTTTTAATTTATATTAACTAAAAGATTTTGATCAGGTACAAACTGCTATGAGATTCTACACACATTTAGTTGAACTGGTGTTTTTTGATGTGCGATATCAAATCTGGGTTGGCTGTGTCACTTGGGAGCTGTGGAAAATGACAAAGCAAAAAGAAAATGATGTTGGCAGATATCAAATATTGTATGCTGGATGTTTGGAGATTTGAGGATAAGTGCTCTGGCAGACATGGGCGACACAGTACTTTGCAGTTTTGTCTAATTTGCGTTGAGATTACTGCTGTTTAAACTGAGGAATGATACGATGTGTGCATTAAATGTTTAAATCTGATGTCTCTGTTTACACGTCGGGCAAGTAAAACTCATCTGAATGAGTGTATGTTTCTGCATCTTCCTGAAGAGACCACCCCTCCTTTTTTTTCTCCCCTTCCACCCTTCCTCTCCTTAACCTCCCACCGCTCCCTCCCCCTTTTCTCACCATAATATAGTTTTCATCTCACCTCTGAGATTAAACTCATCTCTCCCAGTCCACTGTGGCAAACGCCATTTTGAGAATGAAATTGGTTACATCAATAGTAGTGCTATCACCTTGGCTATTGCCTTCCCTTTATATTCCTCCAGTGAAACGTGACTGACCTCCACCCCCACCCCCACATTTCTCACAAAACACGAGGGTAAGCGGCAACATATCGCATCAGCCTTGTCTGTCACGTCTAACTGGGAACAGTGGGGTGAATGGAAAAGGGGGGTATTACCTTTTTATTTATTTGATCCCCTCCTGGCAGCAGGCTCTTCCTAACTAGCTCTTGAGTACACTGGAAGCTACAGCAAATAAAGTCTGCCTCGAGTCTGTGAGAGTTTCTGGACAGGCGCTTTATAATATCCAGTTACAGCAGATCGATTTTGATACGCTGTGTCAAAGGCCCACCTCAGAGTAAATGGACAGGTCAGGGATGTGTCTCTAGAGAGTCGAGAGGTGGAAGATGAAACAACAGGGACTGCATGTTGTTGGTTTTTTTGTGGGAGGGGTCACCTAATTGAACTTAATATCGGTGTTATGAATGATTCTGTAAAATGTGGGTCACAGGTCTGAAGTTTTCACAGGGCTTACGTACTGGGATGCATTTTCAGTTGTTAACAAAAAAATAGGCATTTTTGCACCTTTTAGATTTATATTATTAGAATATTTAGAAAACAGTCCAAAGAAAATAAAGCTGCATGTTAACGTTCATCATGTCCATGTAAGTGTATGAGACACTGCATTGAAGCTTTAAGCTTGAGGATGATAAACTGATAAATATTCACATAAAAGTAGAGAATGGAAAGGGGGATATATCTGAATATTCTTATTCTATTCTATACACAATGGTGAGAATTTGACTCCTGCATTCATTCATTGTTTTCACTCAGTTTGTGGAGGACTTTGATACTAGAATATCTCTTGTTGATAAATGAAAAGGATGCATTTTATGGTTGTTTATTGTTATTCTAATTTCCTAGTAGTATTATTACTGTTACCCTGCTACTATGATATTTAGAATGGGTTAAACAAATGCTAATCTGTAGACAACAAATCCAAATTTTGCGAATAGTAGATGACCCTATCTTTTTTTTTTTTTGTCGAAAAATGTAGACCAATATATTGTTTTTGTCCTAATAAAGAAGTAAGTCTGAGATTATAAGTCATTCAATAAAAATGCAAGAAGTAATGCATCAGTCATAATGACATTACGTGAGTTTTTGATTACATTTCTTGTAGGGATGCATAATCGATTAATTGATTTGTCAAAATATGTTAAAACACCTACACTATAAGTTTTAAGGTCAAAATATTCTCTTCCCAAATCAGAACCAACAAATTTCATGCACGTACAAGCATGAATCTCCCCCATTCTGAGAAGTTACTTTAATGTAATTATAATTTTTTTTTTTTTCAAAAATAGGATCACAGTTGCATTTGTCTTATAATTTAATTACATGATGCCATCACATGAAACTAGTTATTCTACAAGTGTCTGTATTGTTCACTTTTTGAGATGTTTTAAAGGTTAAATTGGCAGACAGATGATGTTTTAAGACCAAAGTGTTTTTGTAAGTCAGGTAAAAGCAATTGTCTCCCATTAAACTTCCCTGATGATCAAAGATATCATCCACAAAATGCCAGTGGCTTTTTCCATTTCAGCCTGTCACTGGGGTTGATTTTTCGCTTTACCCTGAAATGCTCAAATATGTGGTTTATTTCTCTCTTTGGCCACCTTCCTCCGTGCTCACTAAACACAGGAGCGACTGCGTGAGCCAGCCAACCAAATGGAAAATCCAAAAGAAATCAGTAGCGATTTACACAAGGACTTGGCTGGGTGGGATTCATTTGCCTCGTGACATTTCCAAAGAAGTACCTTTCAAAGCCAATGTGGTTTAATGTACCTTTAGCCTTTCGTCTCATTGATTTGGCCCTTGGTTAATATATCGGATTCTCGTGTGTTGAGGCAGTCAATACTTACTTTCTGATGAGCCTCGTTGTGTATAGATTGAATTTCCACCACTCATTACCTCCTTGGCGGAGGTAATGAGTGTTTTGTTCTGAGATGGAGCCGTGAAATTAGAAGTACAGTGAGGGAATAAAGAATTATATTAAAGTCATGGGTTACAAAGCTGTGTACGCTGTCATTATAGGTATTATTAGGTTGAGAAGGATGTAGCGTGGAGGTTTGGGTATTTGCAGAAAGGATTTACAAATTGCAGAAGGAAAATTTTGGCAATGTGAAATATTGTAGAAAACTGAAAAAAAAGTATTTTGACTACTGAATATGTACACATATGTTCATTGTTGTCTTTGCCAGACCCCTGTTAGAAAAAAAAAAAGAACTGATTCGCTCATTTTTAAAATATTTGCAACAAAAACCTGTTGATTATCAGAACCAGCGCCCCCTACAAATCCAGCCTGTTTGACTGATCTGACTTTTGTGTGTGTCGGGCACATGAATGTGAACAAATATAGAGCGCAAATAAGTTGTTTTACATTTGTTTCTTTTCTTTCCGTCTCCATATTAAAAAGTTCCGCCTCCATATTATAAAGCGTAGAAACAGTTTCCTGCTCAGTCACAATAGGAGACATTTTCTTTGTCCGTTAACACTGGAGGCTTTTACGTCAGTGAGTGGACGTGGTGGAGCCTCCAAACCTGCCTGACACCGGACAGAAAAGGCCGACGGGGGCTGACGGGGGCCCTTCAGCGGGCCGTCTGGAGGCCTGTGTGTGGTCCCTTCAGTGGATGGGCCAGTGGGCGGGGGGGTGGAGCTGTCACCCGCATGGACGGAGGCTGGCTGGGTTGGGCCCAGACCCCAGACCCTGGCGGGCGGAGATGGAGGACGGGGAGGGCCCGGCTTTCTTGGCTCTGACACTGGCATTGAGGACGAGGGGAGGCGTGAAATAAAAACAGAGAGGAGGCTCAAAGACTGAGAGGGAGACCTAACCCTAACCCTAACCCTGAGTCCCACTGGGGGAGACGAACCCTAACCCTAACCCTAACCCTGAGTCCCACTGGGGGAGACGAACCCTAACCCGAACCCTAACCCTGAGTCCCACTGGGGGAGACGA
>JAPTYR010000011.1:15475276-15489947 GCA_029814505.1 Siphamia roseigaster
CTTTTTCCCACTGGGTTTTGGAGTTGTTCCTGCCGCGATGGAGGGTCTAAGGACAGGGGATGCTTGGGACAATTTTTTATTTTTTTTGTCATTACTGTATTTTTTTCATTGACTGTTTTTGCAAATGAACTCTATAAAGCCCTTTGAGGCAACTTTGTTGTGATTTAGAGCTCAACAAATAAAATTGAATTGAACTGAGAGAGAACAGAGCATGAACCAAGTCACTTAGATTCTCCATAAAAAATCCTTCCCCAGGACGATTTTACTAAGTACTCGTGATTTTATTGAGCTTAAACTAAATTGTTGAGTTTTGACTGAATCTTAGAAATTTGGAAGTTAATCCTAATTCTGAGCTTTGACACAGAACATCCAAAATGAAACCAGTTAAGAAGGAGCAGCTTATTGAACACTGTGGCTGCTAGCTTGCTAGCGACTAGATAATCAAACACGGAAAAAGCCTAGTGGTTGAGGCAATAATAACACCTTAAAGATTGATATTAGACATAACTGTATAATTAAAATTAAAACACATTCTCAGTCATCAATCCCATGGATCCAGAAAGCACCCAAAGATCATGTGGAAATCAGATCTTGGACCTTATGTTGCTTTTTGGTGTGTGCAGCAACAGAAGACAGTTTTAGAAAGGGTGTTGGACAAAGATGGGGAAGAGGCCTAGGCCTGCTATGAGCAGTGAAAATAAACAAATTAGTTTTCTCCCATTTCCCATTGTGTTCATTGTCCATATTTACAGTGTGCTACAAATCAAACTTCCAGAGACTTGAGATAATAGTGTTTTATACTTCCCACATCCGTGTGTATTTGGCATCTGAAAAGAGCTGTTTATTTGGTTCTTGCTTGAAGTTGTGATGTGAAAACACAATTTTTGAAGAGTTAATTTAATTTGGGTTCTGTTTGTGTACGATGTAAGCTATTTTGCATCTTGTGTGTATGTTCTTGGTGTTGTGTGTGGCATTTCAACAAAGAGGGCCCTTGGTTCCAAAAATGCATTTTAGCAATCCTAAAAAAAACTGTAATGTAATATTGTATACTCCTGATGGAATACAACACACACATAGAAGCTATAGATGCGTTACTGAGGGTTATCAAGTGGGAGTCCACCAGGAGCAACTGGATTTAACAACATAACACCATTCAACGTTACACACTCCCTGCTGGATCACCCTCACTTTACAACATCACCAGATATTTAAAAAAAAAAATGTTGTAGCATATAGCAACATTATAATAACCATTTTTCCACTTACCCCTGCCTTCAAGATTAATTATATTTAATATTTAACTCAGATGAACAAACTAGCCGACTTTTTTTTTTTTTATAAAACCACATAGTCAAGAAGAAGAATCTGTACCATATCTAAATAGTATCTAAATAGTCCTGATGTTCCAACAAATAGTCTGTCTGTCTGTCTGTCTGTCTGTCTGTCTGTCTGTCTGTCTGTCTGTCTGTCTGTCTGTCCGGATGTGCAAAAACTTAAGCATGGACTAAAGGTTGAGGGTTTTCAAGTGTTGACATGCTATATTGTCATATGGACTCTGCTTTTCCATATTTAAAAAACAGATTTAAAGGTTATTTTCTGCCATATATCTCATGCACTAATGTGGGTTGACTAGTGCACCACTTATGCACAGTAAACCATACCTCCTCACAAAGGAATCAATCCACAAACCCCAGCTCAGCAGGCAGTTTTCTACTGCCACACTCTACTCTGTCAACATGACTAATAATCAGAGTATTATTTATAGTTGGCTACTGCTTCATGAATATATGAGTAACGTCATGATGTCACTTACCTGAAATCACAATCTTCAGGGTATTTTTCCATTTATACACTTTAAAACCTTGTGTTATGTTACAAAGTACTGGTAAATATAAATGATGAGCACAATTACAAATTATGTTGTAATTTGTGGCTTTTGATTACGGTGTTTTCCTGTACTACAATATGATAATTTTATTTAAAAATGGGATGAATGTAGTAATGTAGTAATAAAAATCCTTATATTATTGAATAAACCTACCTGACATTGAATTTTTATGGATTCGGCACAAAACTCCCCAGCTGTGACTACTTTTCTCACAATCAGCATCAGGCTGTACTGATTTATTATTGCAAGTGGTTTCCATTGTATCCAAAAAGGGAAAAAAATACTCTGCACTTACAGTAACAAAGTCTTCAAAGTGCATCTTGATGGCTTTGCAATTTAAAGCCTGGACCTTTTGTTGCATTAGATCCCTTCTCTCTTCTCAGCTGTCTCATCTTAAACCACACTGAAAAGCAATATCTGCAACTGCTTGCATTGTTGTACTGCCTGAATTTAAAAGAAAAGAATACTGAATTGCTTTTTTGTCCTTCTATATTTTGAACTATGTGTTATATTAGATATACATGTTCCCTTTCAAAATGTCCCATTTCTGGGGATTATATCTTTTTTTGAGTTAACAGTTGAGTACATATCTTTTTTAAACATGATATCTCTTATAGATACTTATTAAGAGTGGTGATAGGACCTTTTATAATCTAATGGTATCAGCACAAGCTGCCTCAAATGATGGTCAATAACTATTATCAGTTCTCAACTCTGACTCTGCAGGAATTAAAGATATATATATAAAATCCTCAGAATCACCCCTTTTTTGTCAGCTAATATGACACTTACAGCGCCTCTGGATTCATTTATATATTGATTTATTCTTTATCAGTTATGACTTTGTCTTAGGCTCTGTTTAGATTGGTTCGAATCAGCGGATTATCGGATCAGCGTTTTTAAAATGATTCACGTGCACACAGTGCCCACAACAAAAGCGCTCTCCGTGCACACGGCAACGCTAATACGCAGATACGCTAATCACCTGACTACTTCAAAGACACGTCACACGATCCCGGTGCATATCGGACATGCGCGAGTCACTCGAATTAATCAATAAGATGTCAACATTGAAGATATTTTTTTCATGGATGGACAACGAAGTTCAGTTGTTACCCACCAAGCGCTACTTCTTCCCAGTCTAACCCAAAACCAGCGCTCCATGTACGGCTTGCGTAGCCGCACCTGCAGGGTGTCCGCATCGGAGAAGGCTTGTAGAATCTGGCGCCTCCTCACCAAGTATTTCTGGTCCATCTGTACGGCCAACAGAAGTATAGAGAGCAGGTTCTGAATGGTCCCAAAGTCGTTGTCCATGTTGTTTTCCATGTCAACAAATAGCTGGTGGCTGGAAGCTGCGTCACCCACATGGGATGACCAACAGCAGCGAATCAGGGAGGCGAACGTCACAGTGATGTAAACCAACGACAACGTCAGCTACAGCGCTCTACTTTGTATCCCTGTTTCTCAGTGTTTACACAGCGCCGGATCAGATATGTACTGGATTGAATACGTGGGCCCTGGCGGATTCAAACTGATATGCCTGTGGAGTGTTTTTATGGTGTGTTCGTGTGCACGGACACTGCATCCGCAACGAAAACGATACGGATACGGTCTAATGTAAACGCCACCTATGGTAGAAGAGCAGAAATCTGCCCCAAAAGCTGCATTTCTTGCATAAAGTAATTGAATGGGTCTTAAAGGTCCGCAATGTCATGAGAAAATAAGTTGACAAAACAAGTACGATGTAAGTATCATAAGTGTTTCTTTAAAGTGGTGTTGACCACAGTGAAGTCTTGAACCACAGTAAGCCATGCAGCCCTCACTTCAGTTAAGGTTGTTTTTCAACCTCGCAGTGACAAGTTGTTGTGTCTGTATGAGGCTGCAACTTATTTATGACCAATGTCACTGTGTTATAGTGTGTGCGCATGTTTGTGTGTATAGTTGCAGGGAGTCTTCAAAGAAAGAGTGTCTTCAAAGTAATGTCCTGGATGGCTTCCACAAACATTTATGAGGGTGTGCTTCATATTTCTGTTTGCATGTGTGCTGATATGTGAATAATATACGATGCTCAATGACAGTAGCCCAACTGGAGAAAAGGTCAGAAATTATTTTTGGACAACTATGTGCACGTGTCACCTGTATTCTGTCTTTACTCCCTTTAATGCTTCTGCCTCTGAATAATCTTTGTATATTTAATTTTTTTTTTGTGTGTGTGAATGCCTTCAGGCGTTTCAATGTAATGTTTGTCTTTTGTGTTGGTGAGAGGCAAATAAATGTTGGCAATTTTGTCCATGGAAAGCAGCTTACATGAAAAGAAGGTCTTTGACAAAAAGTAAATTTAAAACAGTTCAGAAACTGTGCAGTGTTTGGGGAAGTGTTCGCATTGTTATCAACTGACTGTTTGTTCATTCACCTCAGTTGCTGCAGCCCTTTTATAACCAATGTGTTTGTTAGTATGTTTTTGTAGCTTATTAGCCCAGTGGGGGTTGTATTTGTCACAATTGAAGTCTCCCTGGAAATTTTCCAATACTGCGCGTTTCCGTGTGTGTGTGTTAGTGCAAACGCATGACTGTTGCGTGCCTGTAGTGTGCAGAAGGCTTGGTTGATTAAAGACTGTCCTTAATCTTTTTGTTTTATCTTTTCCTGTACGGGTCACATTCTGTCTGAGGCCAGCATGCAGCAGCCAGTTCACATAAATATCATTAGTTGCTTAAACTGTTCGGTAATCACATACAGTTTACCAAGGTCTTTCCCTGCCCCTCAAGTGTGTCTGTGTGTGTGTGAGAGAGAGAGAGAAGCCTCTGAGATGTCATCGAGCAAGGCTGTGAGTTATTACTTGGTGACAATGTTACAACACCTCGGTCCACCGTAGCAGGCAGTACAGTGTCCAGATACAGCCAAGGTCGTGTAAACCCATGCTCGTGGCTCATCGCAGCCAAGCTCAAATAGTACAGATGCACATTTTGCCGACTGGGACATTACATGCTGAACATATTGGTACCAAAGTGTGTTACTTGAAAGGGCAAGAGAACAAATGTTAGGGGTTAGTAAAGCTGTGGAAACACGGACATGTCAATCACAGTGTACAGTAAGTCTTTAAAAAGCGGTTGTAAAATGCTGCCACTGGTTTTTGAAGTGGTTTTAACGCTTAAAAACTTTCTTTTTTTGTGACACTTGCACAGAATCCATCACCTTTCATTATATAAAAAAAAAAAAAAGCCATGATGATATAGAAAAAGAATATATCTGGCAGGAGACGCTTCTGCTCTTTGGAAGAGGTGTGGTAAAATCAAAGCAAGAACAAGTATTCTGCACAGAGACTAATCCTCTTTGCCAGCCCAGGTGTTAATTTAGAGTAGAAATCCCTTACAACTGTATGAATATGACTGAACTCTGAAGCTCAAAGTCATGAATCAGCCACTGATGCTGAAGCATATACAGAACAAAACTGTTCATAGTACTGTGACTGCTACCTTGAAATCCACCTTTTTTTTTGTCTGGCTTTTTGTTTAAGAGACTTAATAAATAATAGTTTTAAACATGAAGATCCTTTATAGTTCATTTATTTATATACTTGAACGTTTTTAGGGTTTAAAGTCAAATAATCTAAATGTGAGGCCTTAAATGATCTTAAAAACTGATTTTCAGAGGTCTTAAAAATGAGTAAGAAGAATATAAAGCTATAATAAAAACCTACAGGCACTCTGGGAGCATCGCCACATTTGCCAGTATGGATGTGAAACGGTCTTAAATTGGTCTTCAAAAGTCTAGTTTAGTTTGTTTAAACCTGTAGAAACTCTGATTTAAAACAGGTTATTTTCCAACAATGCCTGAGAGTGCCTTTTCCCAAAGGGGAGGATTGGACTTTTTTTTCTTTTTTTTCTGCCCAAAATAAGTCAACTTCGTAACTCTGTTGAAAACTTTCAGCGAACACTTCATATACTCGATTCATTCCAATTATGGTCAATGCAGCGGAGTGAATAATGTCTACAGCAGCAGACTGGACAGGCAGAAAAAGGGTGCACAACAGTCACAGATGAGGGTTTTACAGGAAAAGCGGTTCCTTGTCATGAGAATCTAAATCGGGCTCTTTATGTCATTCACTCATAGGTCCTGACTGTGTTTTGTAGTGTAACAACAAAACATGAAATGTGTGAAAAGAGGAAGAGAAAAAGAGAGCACTCTCCCCTCCGGCTATGTCTCCCGGGGAAACATGCTGCCTAGATCCATGGTGGAAATGAAGGAGCACAGGGAGTGTGTTTTTTCCATTTGCTGCCCCCACCCCCCTTCCACGCTCCCTCCACTTCGGTCTTGTGCTCTCCCCAGGGTTTCAATTACTGTCTCCCTTCACCTCTCATTAGCACGAGCAGACCGCTCATTCTTAATACTCATACACACATACATTAACACACACATATATTCACAAATAAACACAAATTGATATACACATTCAAACCCGAATAGAGTACAGTCAAGTGCACCACGCACGCACGCACGCATGCACGTAGTGTATCCGTGTACCATGTTGAGCTCTGTAAACACTGTGTTGCAGTTTCCCTTGTGTCTGTAACTTATGTAAAAGGTCCTCCTGATAAACACCCGTTCCCTTCCATCATTCATATTCATCATTTTCTGTCAAATTCTGAGCTTCATACCTGAAATCACAGAGCATCTTGATGATTGATGGTGATAATTATCTCAGGCTGATGTTTCACTTTCTTTCTCAAGGCAAATAAAGTTCCAGTCGTAGAAGTGAAAAGCCGCCATGATGACACACTTTGAGTTGTTGCTATAAGTTAGCCACGCAACTTTAGTATTATGTTGGCGTCAATACTGGCTTTGGTTTTTGGTATGGATTTCTGCTGTAAGTAGGATATGTTTCCTACCTGACAAAGCCACCTTCATAGACTGTGTGCAGATGTCAGTTATTGAGTCTCCCAGTGACCTGCGGTTAGAGCTGAAAGATCTATCGTTTTGGACCAAAAATCGCAATTTCAGACATGATTTTCAGATCGTGAAAGCCACAAAAATCGTGATTTCAGACGACGTGATTATCGAATTGTGAATGCAGTCCTTTTTCTCTTCCTTTTTTTTTTTTTTTAATTTCTCACACAGTAGCCTGTGGTGTATAAAGGCCCAGAGGGGTAGCTCTATGTCAGCTATAGAAAAAGAAGTAAAGGGCCGCACACTCTTACTCCAAAGTGCTGATTTAATAACGTTTCGGCCTGACTGGCTTTCTTCAGATTTTTCATCAACATTGCTAGCTCTATGTCAGCTACCAACCAATCAAAAAGCTCTATGATGCGCCTAGACCAGTCACGTGTTCCACACTCCAATCAGTGTAGGTGGTCACTATGGCAGAAGCGGGGGGAAATGCCTTTACTTTAGTTTTCATTCTTGCATTTGCTATATTGAATTCATTTTTTGAATTAATTTACACTGAAACTTGTTACAAAAATCGTGGTTGAAATTGAAATCGCAATATCTGCCAGAGAAATCACAATACAACTCTTTTCTTGAAATCGTTCATCCCTAATGTTTACTATGAAATACTACTGTACATATTCATAATGAAATTTAATGAGATTATAGAAATAGACTTTCAACTATTTTACATTTGCTCAAACACTTGTTTGTCCAGATCAGGGGTTTGCAGCCCTGGTCCTAGAGAGCTGCAGTCCTGCATGTTTTAGATGGTTCCCTCGTCCAGCACACCTGGAGGTCATTATTCAGGCTTCTGCAGAGTTTGGTGATCAGCTGATCATTTGAATCAGGTGTTCTGGAAAATGGATCCATCTAAAATATGCAGGACAGGAAACCCCTGGTCTAGATCATTCTGTGTCCATGTTCCAACTTCTGATTTTTACTTATTTCTGGTCATTCATCAATGAAATGAATAAACTGGAAAAATGCTGATGAACAGTTAAAACAAAATCAGCAAAACTTGACAAAAACACACTAGAACAAACTAAAACAGCACTATTACTATTATGGACAATTATATACAAGAATTCAGCCCAGAAACACAGTTAAACCTCATTAAAACACAGTTAAACCTCATTAAAACGGTTTAAACCTCATTAAAACACAGTTAAACCTCATTAAAACAGTGGGAAACCTCATTAAAACAGTGGGAAACCTCACTACAACAGTTAAAACTCACTAAAATAATTTAAACCTCACTACAACAGTTAAAACTCACTAAAATAATTTAAACCTCACTAAAACACAGTTAAACTTCACTAAAATGGTTTAAACCTCATTAAAACACAGTTAAACCTCACAAATTCAGTTAAAGTCATATAAATCTTCCCCTTCTCTCTCACCGCCTGCTTTCTGCTGCTTTAAGCTCCGCCCACTCCCACCCCTCCCCCTCACCCCTTGACCCTCATGTGTTCCAGAATAGAAAGTACCAATAAAAGCGGAGGTTTGGCTTTTAGAAAGAACCCCAACAGCAGATGTAAAAATGTGTGTCAGCGGTGGAACACTGGTCTTTAAAGGGTTAACATGAGGTGAACTTCTGCACGTGCTCCGTTTTTCAGAGCCGTTCCCAAACAGGGTTTTCAGTCTTTCCTTCCCAGATGAACTTGCAGATCTACGACTTGACTCTGCTGTTCTGAGGATGAAAACAAATGGAAGTCTTTGGTGGAGTCGTCTGTGGAAGTTCAAGGAGCGGGAGATGAAAACGTTTCAGCGTCTATACTTTTCAACCAGAACATACCGTATTTCGCTGGGGAACATGACGACAGCACAAGAAATAGAAATGCGAATATCCTCGGTATTTCCCTTGGGCTTTTCAAATTACAGATTCCAAGCAGCAGAGGAGAGAGGAGGAGTGAAAGGAGTATGTCAACTGCCTCCAAAGCCAGAACATACTATTCATTGACTATTTCCTCCTGACATTCCCTAACCACAGTTTCCATGTCTGGAGTCTCTTGCTCTTATTTTGTTTTTTGTTTTTTTTTTAAAAAGGAGAATTCCGGCAGTTTTACAAACATATTCCATCTGTTTGAGGCCAAAGTCAGTTTTCTAAAGGTAAATACGTGAGGAAATGTAATGTGGGCTGAACTAAGTTTGACTCTTGTTCGCATTTCCGACAAAGTGTTTAACCTTCTGTAAAACTCTTAACTTTTATTAACCTCTTCGTTAACTGCTAACTAACATACGAAAAATGAATTCAGCCGCTCGTTTCCTTCTGCACATGTTAACATGCCACATACCGACAGAAAGCTTAGAATCTCCTCTAAACACTCATAAAAGCCATTTTTATGTCTAAAAGCCTCAATTTAAACTATAGTAGTATAAACACCAGCCTGAACATCGACTGGGGGCGCCATTTTCATCAACATTGACACAAAAACATGGCCATTGAACATAATTTCATACAAAAATGAGCACTTCCCTTGAAGGCTGAGATTCCAGTGATTAAAACAACACCAAATTTATTCCTCTAGCACCAAGATTCACTGAACTAGCAGCGAAATAAACAAACACCAACACGCGGTCAGAAAAAAAACCAAGCCAGAACATTTCCTTACCTTCTCTGGACGGGTCCACGACATGACTCCAGTGGTGTTACTACGGTTGAATAAACATTATAAAATGGATTCCAAGCATTATTACATCATTTCTTCATCATGTGACACTTATGGAGCAATATGGGTGGCGGACGGCATCTGTGGGTTCACCTCCTTCTGGTTCGCTGGTCGTTTAGCTGATCTGAGAACAGGAGTTACAGGTGGGCGTAAAAGTCAACCGGCAAACTGCATCCAAGGACCATTACACACATGGTGGGAAAAAACAAAAAAGACATGTAAATATTTACAATAAAATAAATTTATTTTAGAGCCATAATGACATGGAATTGAAAATAAATTAAAGCTGCAAGCAGCGATATGTCGGGACCGAGCGCTCTGTCCGTGTTTGTAAATTGCCATTTTTCGAAAACCGTATCATTTGGGACTATTTACAAGTTTGGTGCCAAAGAAAACTCAAATGACACCGGTGGTGCCAAGTTGTGCTGGAGAACGACCAGACATTCATTTACTAAAACCTCTGTAATTTTAACCTGCTTTACTGTAGACACTTCCACAACTGTACAGGAAATGTCAAGACGTTACTGCACACATTTCTGGAAAATTCAAGGACCTCACAGCACATTTTCAAATAGAACTGAGACTAGAAAGGGATTTTTTTTAGGTGAGGATAAAAAATGTTCATTTTTCCCAGTGTTCCTTGTGCATTTACTCTGACACTGCGGTACCTACAGTGATGGTTACACCTCTGATGACATCTCACAGGTACCAAGATTATTCAGTGATCGATAATAAACAACAGAAATTAATAATAAACCAACAAAATACTAAGTAACATGAACAAAGTAAGACACAAACAAATGAAAATTGAAGAAAAAAATAAAATAAAAAAACAATATGTAGAAAAATAAACAATATAAGCAACAAAATGAACAAAAACTTAAAATATTTATGAAATAATAAAAAAAATATGAAAAACTTTGCCAAGAAAATTGACTAAAATGGAAAAAAATAATAAGTAGTATTATAATTTGTTTCCAGTAGTTTTAGTTTAATCTTTTTCTAAATCAGTTTTTTTTTTTTACACCTGTTTATCTCCATACATAAACGGTAACGTAAACGGTTGAATTTTTCTGAATGTTTAAACTAAACCACCATCCATTTAGAACACGTCAGCGCTGACACATCAGGGTTAAAGGGTTAAGCAAAAAAAAAAAAACAAGAAAAAAAAGCATCTGCTCATGGAACCAGATAAACTGATCGTGTTCAGATTTTCCAGATCTATTGTCTATAAATGTGTATACATGTTCTTTCTTGCTCATGCAAAATGAAACTCAGTGAATATGGATAAAAATGAATAATATTTAGTTGTGATTAATCAAAATTAATCCACAGCAACTCTGTGATTAATCTGATTAAACGTTTGAATGGTTTGACAGCCCTTGTATATAAAGGTAAATAAAGAACCTTCCTGTTTGTTCTTAGTGTCAGTCACATCAGCAGAGTAAATCAGCTGGTGTTTGCACGTGTTGTTGTGTCTGTCCTGTATCACCTGTGTCTTCTCTGTTCTTCCAGCTCAACCAGGTTTCGGAGGACCCCCTGAAGCGGCCTGTGGTGTACGTGAAGGGCAACGATGCCGTCAAGTTGATGAACATCGTCAACAAACAGAAAGTGGCTCGAGCTCGGATACAACACAGACCACCCAGGGTAAGACAAACCAGTGTGTGTGTGTGTGTGTGTGTGTGTGTGTGTGTGTGTGTGTGTCAAATCTAATGTGACAATAATAGCGATGATTTTTATTTTTATGAAATGTATGATGTGGCATTAAGGCTTTTGCTGTGGCACAGCTTTTCCAGAGCTAAACCTTTGGAAAGGCTGTGTTAAATCTCTTGCTTGAGCACCAAGAGATTTTGGACAAAGAGACTTTGGACATTTACATGCTCCCAACTTTGAGGGAACAGTTTGAGGATGACCCCTTCTTGTCCCAACATGACTATGCACCGAGGCACAAAGGAAGAAATGAATGAGAGAGTTTGATGTGGATGAACTGGACTGGCCTGAACACAGTCCTGACCTTTGAACCTATACAACACTTTTGGGATGAATTAGAGCACAGTCTGAGAGCCAGGCCTTCTGTCCAAACATAAGTGTGTGATCTCACGAATGCTTCTGGAGGAATGGACCGAAATTCCCATAAACACACTCCTAAACCTTGTGGAAAACCTTCCCAGAAGAGTGGAAGCTGTTATAGCTGCAAAGGGTGAACCCACATCAAATGAAACCCTATGGATTAACTATGGGATGGAGACTTCATATGTGAGTCAAGGCAGGTGAGCCAATAGTTTTTCAATATAGTGTAACAGTGATTGGGACAAAATCACATTAAGTTTATTTATGTAGCGTCACGTGATAGCACCAGTTCTCTTATGACACTTTACATACAGTTCTGGTCTAAACCAGACTCTTAAACCAAATTACAGAAACCTACAGAAATCCAACAGAAATCCCACAGAAACCTCCAGGAGCAAAAACTGCCTTTCACAGGAAGAAACCTGGAGCAGACCCTGACTCCTGGAGGATGCACATCTGCTTTGAGCAACTAGAGTTAGAGAGAGAGGGTAAAGGGAGAGGGGGAGAGAGAGAGATGGGAGGAGGGAAGTAGGAGACATGGATACGCAGCAAAGTCCACTACTGCTGTTAAAAATTTAAATAACTGAATTACGAACAGCTCGAAAAAATGCCCATAAATGTTAATACTACTCCTATAAGTACAATATTAACAGTGGATATAGTACTACTGCAGCTGTTAGTATAAATACTACCACTGCAAAAATGCCCTGCAAGAAATTGGCCGAATATTCCTAAATGCAGTCAAATTCGCTGATGTTGACGAAAAAAATCATGCAATGGGGGTAAAAAAAGTGAGGAATTAAAACAAACAAAAAAGTCCATAATTTAAAAAAACATAATCTGCCTTAAAATCAAACAAAACTGCTAGAATTTAGCAAACAGTGCTTAGTAGAAATTAAATCACACTAATTTAAGACAAAATTACTTAAAATTAGGAATTTCAGTGTCTGACTGAGCTGGCTGTTAAGATTTTAAGAGCAAAAAGAAAAAAAATTACTAAAATATGCACTTGATTCTCTTTATTGGGCTGTAAATGTCCATTTCACCTGAAAATGAAACCCAGTTTTCCTTTATGGCTGTCTGAGAAACACCAACAGCACTCAGTTTTCAGTCTTTCTGCTCTCCCAGGTGTTCCACATGTGATAGTGACGGTGAGAATTAGTTAACAAGAAGCAGTCGTATTTTGCCAAAAGGAAATAACAGATTACAAACATTAAACAAATGAAGATAACCAGGAAGGAATTGTTAAACCTATAACTCTCACTCATGTTGTAAATTCCTGAAAATAAAAATAACATTAATAAAATGATAAACATAATCCTATACACAATTAAACCTAATTCACACAGACATTATAACCCTGCTGAACCCCTGCACATAAAACGGAATATAACCAAGGAAACTGTCATATACCCACAATGCAATGCAGCAATGTTCCATTTTACCTCCTCAGTTAAATAGAGACTGTGGATTCATGTGACCAGTTAGCTCCTTACAGAAGAGATATGTGTGTTCATTTTAAACAGACTAAGAAACCATTGCTGTTTTTATTAACATGCTGCACATTTATTATTACTATTATTATTATTTATTTATTATTTATTGTAAGGTGTTTACGGTTATTTAATATAGGACTAGTTTTTTATGTAAATGTATCCGCATTGCTGGTCCTGGGTACGGATTTTGTTGTGTGTGTAGATTCATGTAATGACAATAAATATCTTGAACATTGAACCTCTCAAACAAACTGATATTAATCCATAATTGATGTCAGAAAGTCTTTCAGGTGAGATTTTTGGTGAGTTTTGTAAACATATCGATGGAAAATTTTCAGAACTGAATAAGCAGTGAATAAGGGAATGTAGACTTTGTCTAACAAGTTAGTGACAGAAATGTAACATGAGAGTGAATGAAAGAGAAAAGTGGCTTTGGTTTCATACCTTTATGATGTTCCACTAATTTTATTTCCACTAATCATAAAATGGGCCTGACTGTCACCAGACCTTCAGAAATCTTGTTCATTTCAAATACTGATAGGACTGACAGTAGTACAACAGACAGAATATTTGCATTTGAAAAACTCACTGTCAGCCCCTAAATAATGTTTGTAGTTATTTAGATGTTTTGGTTGATGTCCGCCCATCATCTACTGAACAATCATAGATTCAGTAGTGTTTGTTCATCCAGGTTGCTAGTTTCCACTCAGCTGAAACTGGAACATTTCTGATCACAAATGTCTGACATTATTAAACCGAAAAGCCTCTTATTATTCACAAATGTTTCCTGACAAATTGAGAAAAAACAAAAAACAAGGATATGTTCAGGAGATGCTTTAGAAACATGAAGGCGGAGAAAAGCGGAGAAGAGTTTGTAGCCCGACACTAGCGCTCAGTGGCTCAGTGGTGAGACAGCAGAGCCAGGGAGCGGCGTGTTCTCCTGGGCAGAGCTGCAGAGTGAACTAGGGCTTCAGCCACAGAGCAAACTAGGGCTTGGGCCAGACATTATAGATACCTGTGTACACCTCATTGTTTGCCATGGTAGCATCTTGTAGTAGACACTCTGTATTGGATGTGGCCAACCTTAGTCTTGGGGGAAGTGAGGGCAATACCACACTCTACAGTATTTCAGATGTGATCACAGTACCAGTTTTGGCCACAATCCTACATACCGGACCTTTAAACCCAGCTGATGAGGACATGCAGCATGGAAGCTGTGTGCAGTGGTCAGTGGAAGCGGAGAAGTGTGATGGCTGCCCAATAGTGCTGGGGAGTCACTGTCCCCGACGTGGGCAGTAATCACAAGTTAAAAGTAAGAAGACAGCAGTAGAAAGAAGAACAAAGAAGCACCAAACAAAGCAGCAGTGGTTCAATGAGGCCATTACCACCTAAGCAGTAAAATAAAACAATTGGCATCTCCTTAAAGCCCCGGTCACACTGGCTGAACTTTGCTGGAGCGTTGCTGGAGCGGGAAAGAAAATTCATTACCGCTCGAAATCGTTCACCACCGTTAAACAGAAGTTGGCCAACGTTAAAGCAACACTGTGTATGCTCGACCACCGCTGATATCTCTGGAGGGGCCCTCCTACCGCTCCGAAAGTTTTGAGCTGCACAAAATATTG
>JAPTYR010000011.1:15529855-15542235 GCA_029814505.1 Siphamia roseigaster
ATAAAACTAAAAATGATAAAAGAAAACTAATCAAACAAAGGATGATTAGTGCTGTTACTTGGCCTCAGTGACCCTTTAAACCAGTGAATTGAAAACATTGATTGAAACGTCTGATATATCCCATTTTGGAGGGAGCTGCCATTACAACAAACAACTCCACCTACAGGACTGGAAGTTGTATTCTACGTGTTTTTGGCTGATGTTCGCCAACCATTCAAACAATTTTATTCATTCGTTTTTTAAATTAATAATCAATATTTGGCGTCAAGAATCGATGCAGTATATTGTGAAAATTAGAATCCCGATGCATTGTCATGGCGATTATTTTGCACACCCCAATGGATTCTCAGTCGTACACATACATTCACATCCACGAGTGCTTGTGAAGTAAGGCCTGTAAAAGTATGTACACAACAAATATCCCCACACTTTCAGAGATATTCTTCTAAAATCCATTCCAGTGGGTTAGCTTGTTTCTTTCGGTCTGTCTTGGCTCTCTCCTGTATTCCCTCTACCTCTCTCCGTCCCTCTCTCTGGCTGCCTGTGGCTCACTCTGGCCAGGGGTAGCCAGGAACACGGGTGCTATAATATGGACAGCTGGTCGCTCCATCTCTCAGGGCCCCAGAAGGTGTGAAATCTGGGATACCTTTCATAGCACATTACCCTCATTTTGGCAAAAAGACACAGACAGCACAAAGCCAGGAGAGCAAAACAGAAGGGAGGAAGTTATTTATACTGGAGTGAAATCTTTCACTTCGTTAAAAGATCCTGGATCGCGGACCCTCTCGTCAATACTCCCTTACTGACTAGTTTTCCTAATTGATTGCAGTAAAGGGGAGCTAATGTTTGTCATTTTGACACTGCCATTATGGCTTTGTCTTCGTGTCCACCAGAGCTTCAGGTCTGTCAATAGATGGGAATGAATCGCTTGCGATAGTGAGGTTTGAGGTGACGAGTGTGTAAGGATGCACAGTTGAAGAAAAGGGGCAGCTATGGCTCAGCAGGTAGAGTGGGTGGTCCAATAACCAAAGGGTTGGCATTTCAAATCCCGCTCTGTCCGAGTCAAGTGCTGTTGTTTCCTTGGGCAAGGCACTTCACCCTCCTATTGTCCAGTGCTGCAACTCACAGTGGTGTATGAATGTTGGGTGGTGGTTGAAGGGACTGTAGGCGTGAATTGTCAGCCATGTTTCCATCAGTCTGCCCCAGGGCAGCTGTGGCTACAGATGTAGTTTACCACCACCAGAGTGAGAATGTGAGAGTGAATGAATAGTGGATCCATTGTACGCACTTTGAGTATGTGTTCATAGAAAAGCGCTATATAAATCTAAAATATTATTATTATTAATTTTCTCAACCTGCTTTATCCTCACGGGGGTCACAGGGGTCGCTTGGAGCCTATCCCAGGTACTTAAGGGTGAAGGTGGGGTATACCCTGTATGAGTCACCAGTTCATCGCAGGGTTCTCCAGCTTCCTCCCCCTATCCAAAGGCATGCACTGATTGAGTAATTGTTTACTCTGAAATTGACCATAGGTGTGAATGTGATTGTTGGTCTTCATCATCATCATCATCAGGATTATTTCACAATACTAAAACTGATCATTGTTGACCCTTTTTATGGCACTTATATAACTGCTCCGAAACTCCAAATTTTCAACTTTAGTGTGTTATTGGAGGACCTAACAAGACTTAATTACTTTGGGGAAATTTTTCAAGTGTTTTATTATTATGTAGAAAATCAAGGTTCATAAAGTTAAAATATTTGGTATCTCACCCATAGGTGTGAATGTGATTATTGGTCTTCATCATCATCATCATCATCAGGATTATTTCACAATACTAAAACTGATCATTGTTGACCCTTTTTAGGGCACTTATATAAGTACTCTGAATCTCTACATTTTCAACTTCGGTATGTCACCCATTAGTGGGAAAAAAAAGAAGTAAATCCAAGAAGTAAAATACAAGATCCAAGTAAAATACACAAGAAAAACACATGTAAGGTAAAAGGAATATGTATTTTACAACATTAGAAGGTAAGTGCTGAACCAGTCCCCTGTGCAAATCCACATTATCCCTTTGAACATCATTTTTAACATTTGTACCATTACTTAACAGTACCTAACAAAGCAGATACACTTACTGTTCATGCAGAGGTAGACCTTCCAGACCCTGTAGACCACATTGGACCTAAGATTGTTGTCCTCACTGTAACTATTGTTGTCTCTGTTGTATAATGTATGTGGAAATGACTGAAAATATTCACTTATCCGACAAAGGGTTAATGATATCTATGTTATCTATCGTATCCTAATGAAGAATGGAAAACATAGCCACTAATCCATTAACATTTTTAATAATCATGTCTCACTTTGATCATCATCTTCTGATTTGTGATGCGCCCTGCCCTTTGGACATTAAAGTCAAAAAATAATCTCATACATCTTCATGTTGCAGATGAAGAAAATGGGAAGTTGTTTACGGAGTTGCTGCCCTTTTGAAGTCTGAATTGAGCACTTGTTAAATTTGTGACCGAGCACATCATAAATACCTTTCTAAACCAAACACATTTCACGTGCACTACAGTTGTGTACAGGGTGACGAGTACATTGGCTGTCATAGCTTTGTCAACTCACAATTCTGTACAATGTACTGCAGGAAACTTGGTGTTGTGATCTCCCATTTTTACGTGTTCACAATTTCAGAATCTGCTTCTTTCATTCTCCAAAGCCCATTCAAATCCTTATTTCAACATTTGCCACAGCATGTGTCAACTTCTCTACTGAGGAGAAAAAAATATATGGTCTCATACACCAGAGCCGGTGGAGAGGGAAAATGCAATCCCATTGTGAGCAAATAGATGAAGATGACTTATCCTCCCTTTCAGCCCGTTCATTCCAAAAAAGATATCAGAGACAACATTGGTGGCAGAGAATGCCAAAAGGGGGAAGGAAAAAAAGGACTAAAGTTTGCTGATGTGTGAAAGGAGATAAAGTTGGGACTAGCGTTGCAACTTTCTTTTATCTGATGGTGGACCTTTCTAAATGTACCGGGGGCCTCCTCGGCTCAGTGGCCACCCAGCTCGAGAGAAACTGCACTAAGATTTTCCTGTCGATACGGTCAGTCCTCATTCGATTAGCGCAACCCTCATCCTCCTCCTGTATTTGGATTAGTGGCTGGACCAGAGCGAGTGTCGCACATATACCAGGGCTTCTGCGTGTTCCATCCGCAGCTTGTCAGTATGCGCAGGACAACGTGGATCAGTGTTTATTGAATCATTTTCCAAATAGGGGAAACGATAATTACAAGAAGTGGCGGCTCTGCACATTATGCAAGTGCTGTGCCATGACTTTGGAGCCAAACGGGCCTTGTTATTAAAGGCGGCTGGGCCAGCGAAGCTCCTAATCTATTTCCAGGATTTCCGAAGCTTCAGCAATCCAGGGATTAGACGTTTTCTCACAGATTTAGACCCCTCCCCTCTGCTTCACCCCTACCTTTTACTCTCCTACACCCGTTCTGCTCAGGGCCCCCCTTCTCTCTCTCTCTCCCCCTCTCTCTCTCTCTCTTTGCTCTCACTCTTGTAGTGTTGGCGTCTGCAGTTTGTCAACTCCAACCCTTTCTATTCGAGCGCATTCACACACACAAACTCAGAGGTATCCTTTAAACATGGAACACACACACTCTCACATGATGGCTTCAGTTAGTGTGTGGAGTCATGTGGGTAAAGGAATATGGACTTGGTGATAGCAGTATCACAGTAAGTAAGTCGCACAATGCTAACCTTTCCCAGACATTGGCATGTCAGTAAATGGTGTGCTCTTACAGAAGGAGCATGTGAGCTCATAGGACCATGGGCGCCTCCTTTTGCATGCACATACCGCATACCTATTTATGAATAAAATAAAGCTAATGACAGTTCTGTCAGCTTGAAATATTCATGTGCCATCATTGTTAGTATAAGTGGTTGCAGGCCAAACTGGTTTTCAGACAACTGCTGGAAAACCCTTGGCCACTATCAAACATACGAACAACGGCATCGTGACGTTTTTCAAGTGACCACATTTGAACAGGGAAGTGGAATTGGAACCAACAGCCTGAATATACAATAAGCACAATAAAACCATACATTCCATTAAATATTTGCATTTATGGTCTTTTCAGTGAAGCATCTTTACCACAATTATATCAAATCCTTCCATTAGCAAAGTAATGGGAGAATGTGTATTAAATGTGTTAAACAGTTCAAAAAAGGCAAGTGATAGCATGTTTTTGAGAAAAAATTCAGTGTGAGTCATTAAACAGCCACTGCCAAAGTTTAATATCTGTTGATTCATAAATATTATTCTATCCCTGAACAGAGTTTTGGGGATATTTTGTTTTTGGTCAAACTGCCGCTGGATATCCTTCATGTTAACATGATAACTTGAAAATATTAGGTTTAGAAATTGCATGTTTTCCATATCAATAAATATCATGGAGAGGAAGAACTGATTAAATGTTGAATGATTTACCATTTTTGGACTGTAAAAAATGTAAAATGTGTTTTATTCATATCACTAGAACTGTTTGTCTGATTGACTTTTAACTCAAGTGCTATTGAAAGATCATGACCTGGGGATGCCTCATGTCATTTGATCATTAAGGATCGGGGGTGTTCGGGGATATACCCCGAGCCATTGCTCAGGATGGTGTAAGGTTTGTTGATGCATGTAAATAATTGGTGTAAAATGCACTTTGTCATCTTTTCACGGTCCATTTGAGTGTTCAGAGGCTCTGTAATTACCATCACTGTCATCTTCTACAACATTGATTCACCAGTAAAACCAATGGAGTTTGATTAATGACACTTGATTGAGACACTTAATTCTGATATTGATATTTTTGCTGATAGTCATTTTTTTCTTCAGTTTTGTCTATTTCTGATATAACCCTCAATTTTAATCTGAGGTTTTATGAACATCCGTTTGATCAATAAATTAAATATAGTAAAATACAATATATTCACAAAAAAGCTGAATACAGAGGATAATGTATAATAAATTGTGATAAAACACTGAAGAAAGGTTAAATGAAGAGAAAACATTTTTTGGGAACTACTACAAAAGTAACGCTGGGTCTTTATGGGATAAACCATTTATCAACTACTATCACGATATTCGATTTTAAAGCTTTACTTTGAATTTTTGTTGCCACTTCTTGAATCCATTCTAAGTGCATATGAAGAGGTGCATGTGAAAGAATATTTTCAATAATACACAGTTGTTGAATGCATGTCGGTTTTAAAATTCTGCCTCGTAAAGGTAAAAATTGATAAATAAATAAATAGTTCAAATGTTTTCCAGTCTTACATACATCTCAGGTAACGCTGATTACCAAGTTGTCACTCTCAACTTTCTTTTTTTATTTTGTTGTTAAAAAAAAAAAAGGCTATAAAAATTATTCTAACAGCCTAAAATGTAAGCAACGGTGATTTCCTCATGGTATTGTAGTTGAATATGTTTTATGAGGCAAACAGCTGTTACCAGAGCATTGAGTTCGGACCAGGGGGTCAGAGAGTGTGAAACATAGAAGCCAACAGCCTTTGTGTTGGTAACTGAGGGGGAAACGGGTTTAGCACTGTTTGCAATTAAATGTATTCATGCTATGGTCCGGACATTACAGCAGCACAAGTGGATATAAATATAAACAGACATAAATACGAGCACATGTGCAAACTCACCGGCACACACATGCATGTCTGACAAAGATAGATATGTAAACCCTGTAAGATATGCCTACTGGTACACTTGTGCTTCACTGATGCACTGATGTAATGCAATACATAATGCATATAGAACTTCTCAGTCCACACATTTTCACTTGGTTCATTTATCTTACCTGTCTCCCGACCATTACTGTCTCTAATTTCACCGTGAGGAATTTAGCAAATTTTTCTCGTTTTGCCCCAAACTTCACTTCTTCCCTCTTCTGTCGGTTGTGCAAACAAAGCACACACTTTAAGTCCGTCACACTGTAAAAGTTGACTTTCTATGCTGATAAATGTTTCAGAGGGGCAGATTTTGTTTCTCCAGGGGAGTTTGGAGTCAGTACTGTCAGCATGATCAGGGTGTTCATGGTGCTCTCATGCCTCACGGGGTTGAGCAATGTGGTATTGCACGGATGGACATTTCCAGCCCCTTACTGCCCTCCAAGCTAATCATAGAACAGTTAATCGGCTAACCCACACTGCTACCCTTTTTACATCACAGTCACAGCTTCAGTGTTTTGGAAAAAACCCAGAAATGGTCAAAAGTGAAAAATGTTTGCGGATTCTGCCTTGTTGATATATCCATATTCCAAGCTATAAAGATTCTGTTTCTAAATGAAGAAGGTACACAGTTTATTAAATGAATGGTCACATAACAATGTAAAATGGAGATGGGGGAAATGTAGAAATGGGAGGAATACAGGAAATTGAGCTGCAGCTGTTTCGGCTCGGGGTGATAAGCTTATCTGGGTTTGAACCATTTTAATTTAACAGTCACAGCAAACAAAAGGAATATTTGATAAAAAATATTGCGGAGTTCGGGTGACCAATTAAAAAGTGTAGTGTTGGCAAAGGCAGACTGCACATAACAAGCTACTCCAGGGATGCAAACTGAATGTGACCAGATGAGACAGTTATACACACTCTTCCCCTTTGCCGAGTCCAACCCCCTGCATGGCACTCAGGTGGGACATGGCCTAGGACGAGGCATGTCAAGACTCGCCTGATGGAATCCACGGAGCGGAATAACCGGGTCCGACAAACAGTCCCCCACCTCCGCCTGCCAGTTTTCCAGTTCCCCCAAGCAAACCGGAGTTGACCAACTCAGGGACATCGGGGAGGGGCAGGGGAGGGAGAAATTTGGATTAGACCTGATCCCTTCAGCTTTCAGCACAAGCTGGAGGAAGGCTAGAAAAAGAGGCATTCTATCAGCGAATTAAACTAAGATTCATCCAGGGCTTATGTGATTAAAAGGGGAAGAGGACAGCATCAATTAACAAAATCCCTCCCCAACATTTTCGCCAATATTTGTTTGAGGACGTGCCGTCTGCGATGTAAGCCCCTTTTGATGCCATGCACAAATATTTGGAGTTTATTTCACTGTGGGCATCTATAGAAAATGAGCCTGGGGCTTTTTAATGGGCATGGGAATTGAAAAGAACATATTACTTCCACATGTTGAGAAACTGACATGTTTACGACGAGATTATACCGACTTGAAATAGCAACAAACAGACACATTGTGTCACAAAAGTTGACAATGCTATTTATCTATCTGAGTAACATTCAAAAATCTGTCTCTAGCATTTGCATCAAAAGACAATCCTGGCTTGTGTTCCAGGAGGCAGGTTAACTCAGAAGACCTTCTCTTTGTGTGTCACCTCGATATGACCCTGCTGAAATGTCACAGCGAGAGAGCTGAGCCATCACAGAGAAAGGATTTTACAACACCTTTGTGTACAGTGTGTTGCCATCTCATTAGCCCTACAATGTGGTGATCTGACATCCCTGAGGGCTTTTCCTGCTCCCCGAGACGTTTGTAATCTCCGTTGACACTGCTCCCTCATTCATTGTTTCTGGCACCATTGTTCGCCCGCCACATCATCGACTAGATAAACCACGGACATGTCAGTTAAATTTGGCTCCCACTGATTAGCTGAGATGACAAACATGCAAATAATAACCAACACGAACACAGGCTTTAATAAGAAAGAGCGCACAAACAAGTGGCAGATCATAACTGTGGTCTTATTGCTGTACAAGTGCATCCTTAAAAGTTGCTTCTTCGACTATTAAGCCTAATTAATGGGCCTGGTGTGGAGGGGCGATAACCGCTAAACAGTGATAATCGGCCAGCATGACACTCAATAAAGAGCCACTCTACACACAAAAAGCCTTGGCTGCATTCAACAGCTTGTAGAGAGGGGGGAAAAAAGGAAGAGAAAGGAATGAAGGAAAAGGAGTCGGTACAAGAAGGAGTTAAAAACGACGGTGATGGAGGCAGGCAGCTGTTAAAACAGAGGTGTTTGGAGGGATGCCAGTAGAAAAAAGGGAAGGAAAGGCAGGAGAGAAAAGGGTCCTTTATCCCTGATCCCTAGAGTATGGACTAGTGTGAGCAACCAGATCAGAGGGCTCTACCAGCCATCAGGGGGTTCACACCCGCATGGCTGCAAAGCACAGCCTGGAAGTGGCCCCTTCGTACATGCTGGAAATAAGATGTAACAAACAGGTTTTGGGGATGGCTGTGAAACCCCTGAGCTGCAGTCAATGACAGTTTTGTCAATCTGTGTTGCTTTCTGACGCACCCCAGCTTCTGTTTCCTCCTTCGAGTATTACTGCTCGGACAGTTTCTACTTAATGATTCCTTTTTTTATCTCTTTTTCTTAACCTATATATACACATCCACTCTAACTATGATACATTTTCAGTGAGAAATTCCAAAGTGGCTGCAGCAATCCCAAATTTGTATGGGTTCGATTAGCCTGTCCATTTGCTGCAGGAAAAAAGGCATCAATATTGACTCTTTTTGCAGTGTTTGTGCTCAAAGAAATGGCAATGCACACACATTTCCATATAAATGTTGTAAGTGGTGATTCTTGCACATATCCAGTTTGTAGGTCTTTTCGATACTCAGACATTTATGAGTTACAGGTTTATGGTAGCTTTAAAAGTGAAGGATTGGGTTTAAGGTTAAGGGTTCATGGCTGGTGAGGCACTGATCTACAAATATATGAACTCAAAAAGAGGATTGTTACAGCTGGTTTGTGAGCCAAACATAATGCTGGACACAGGAACACAAATAAACCAATAAACTCAGATTTATTGGAACGATAGAAAAATGAATCAAACCAAAACTTAGACCAAACTTCTTGATACAAGCACCTAAGTGTGCTGCTGAAGCTGGTGGTCTGTAAAACTGGAACAGATGAGTAAAACAAAGGGCCTGCTTATCTTGTCCTTGCATCAAGTTGGCACAGGTGGACTGGCAAGAACCCAACAGGAATCTTTCAAAATAAAGCCAGGTGTAAATTGTCTTATTCACCATTTCATTGGCAATAGTTAAGTTTGTGTTTCATATCTCATATCAGCTTTTTTTTTTTTTTTTTTTTTTAACACATTTCATTTAAGGTCAAAATTTTATTTTCAATCAAATGTAATGTTTCATTTTGAGATGACGGCCAGGCGAGAATGAAAAATAAATGAGTTTCTGCACTTGACTCGCACATTAGCAAGAAGAACCTGTGTGCTCAGGAGGCAGGAGCCCTGGCTTTTTTTTATGATTATGATTGATCTGCAAGACTGAACAAGTTACACACATATATTTGATACATTATCCAGACGATGGTGTCAGAGCATATTAGTAAAATGTTTGAAACTATTTCACTGGCGGTAGAGAGACAGTAACACGTTCTATTTTCATGGTATGAAGTTTGTGAGTGATTATATGAGGCTGCACCGTGTAATTCTGGGTAGAAAAATATTCAAAATGATTGAAATCACATGGAAAATACATTTATAGTACAAATCAGCAAACAAAACATCAATGTTTATTTTATTTGATCAATATTTGTTTGTTTTCTTTTGTTATTTTCTTGATATATGAGGGTCTGCATGTCCTGACTGCATACCACTGATTAGAACACAGGCCTATCAGCAAAATGGTGCTTGTATTGATGAATTGTCTTTCTGCAGATTGAAGTTAGACCACTGATCTGAGAGGCTGTGGATATCCATGAGTTTTAAGACTTATCAGAAGGCAAAACACAGCACAGTGGTTAATGGCCTTATCCAGTTAATTAGAGGTTGTGGGTTTAATTATTAAGAGTACACACTAAAATAAATGGCCCGTGTTGTGGAGCACCAATATACCTGATCACATGATACAAACATGATAAATGCAGAGCTGAACTAAAAATAAAAAAAAAAAAAGGTCTGAACTTGAATACCTAAAACATGAACATGACATGAGTATTCTTATTTAACCACTACTCCTCATATTACTTAAAAATATTCTGATTCTATTTGTATGTTAATTGTAAACCATTGGACCTTTTATTAGGGAAAAAAAATGGTGTTAATCCACAGCATTCAGTCTACTGGTTTTACTGCGTATTAAGTTTGAAAATATCTATTTTATATTGTGAATATAAAGTCACTGGAAACAGAAAAAAATCACATTTGTTGGCTTTTCATTGAAGCTTTAGGTTATTACTGCAAAAACAATTGCTACTGCTGTTTCAAACGAGTATTTCCTCACAGTGAACATGCAGGAGCAATACAACCATGCATTCATATAATGTCACTGAAGAATAAATCATGTCCAATCTATTTATAGCGCCTAAAAACACACAGGTACTGTCAGTATGGTCACTCACAGACACACCAAAAGAATGCCTGATGTACTGTTATTTGTAGCGGATTCACAAATCTCAACAGAACATCTCCTGCTTGTTTGTTGGAGATGTGGGAGTTGTTGTCAGTTCATTGATGTCAAAGAACAGGCAACATTGTTCTAAAGTAATCACTGGCAGATGCCGTAGTCATTACCAGGGGTGTTACTGAAGGCAATAAATACAAGAGAGCAAGACTGTTGTGAAGAGTAACAACACGGACACAAAATTTCAGGAAAGAAATCTGTTTATTGTTGGTTTTATTTGAAATTCACAGTGTTGATTGTTGCATCGAGCTTCTGTGTATATAATATAGTGATATTTTATTATGTATTAAGTTTTGAAACAATAACATTCTCTCTAAAGGAGATAAATGTGAAAGTGCCGGTTTTGCTCAGTAATAGAGATGGGGAAAATCCTGAGTCATAATTGTGATGTCATCTGGTGTGATGCTGCTGGCTGCAGTGGAAGATGTATAAATATACTCCTTTGAATTGTTTTGGCATTTTAGTGTGGGCAGCAAACATTTTTGGGACATAACCACAAGATGCCAGTGTGGACAATTACTTTGCAACACATAAATGAATCTAGATTAATCTGCATGTGACATTTAGCCACATAATGTGTGAAAACTACGAGCAGGGGGTGACACTAGTGAGGGCAGGAGGTGACGCTGCAAATGAGCTTGATGGTAGGGACTAGTTTGCATATGAGAGGGTCATTAGGAATAAAGAGATTTGTTCCTCACAGGATGTCACACTCAATCAACAGCCATGGTCAGGCACAGAATTTTTTATTTATTTATTTATTTTTTTTAACAACACCTTTACTAACCCCGTTCCCCTACGAAGGTGTTTGTCTGGGACATATGGACCTTTCATCACCCTCTTCCCTCATTTTAGACGGTTTTCCACAGCTCAGTGTGAGACCGCCTTGGAAGCTTTTTGAGGAAAAGGGAAGCTGTTTTTTCAGGGTGTGTCATTCGACGTTCCAAAGAGAGATCATGATTTGGCACCATGTTATCAGTGGTCAAGCCTGTAAACTTTCGTCCAATGTGCTCCTTTTATGCAGCCGTGTTTGAGCAGTGGACTGAAAAGACTGCATGTATCTATAAATAAGAGAAAACGTGTTCATTGATGTCAAGAAAATATAAAAGCTAACCTCTAATGCTAATAGAGCATAGCACGAAGACTTGCTCATCTATTATTTAAAAAGAACATCTAGATGACATTTTCTGGTCATGGATGGAGGGCGTGTGTGAGTGTGTAGTATTGTTGGTGTGTTGTAGAGGGTCATTGGAGTGATGTTCAACATGCCCAAAGACATATACTCAATGCTTTGACAGTCATATCCTAGTTTGCATTACTTGCTTATTGCAATCTAAAGCGGCGTTATCTTGCACGTGATATAGTCTTTGACTCTGGGTTGCCAGTTCAGCGGTTACCTCTAGCCACGCTGTGCCAGGCAAAGCCAGTTTCTCCAGGCTTCATATTTATTAGCCATGATGTGTGTGAGCTGGCGTGCAGCATGAGCAGCCGAGCGAAAGCGCAGCGGACGCAAACCATGCTTGACGTGGCCATCTCATGTGGAAGGCGAGAGTAAATAAGATTCCAACAGGGAGGAAAATGCACAATCATTGCCTGGGAACTGGGGCCTCCCATCATGAAATTCATGCAAACCTAAGCAGTCTTCTCTTTCAACCTCTCAAACTCTTCAAACTCTTTGCCCAGTTAACCATTCTTCAGCGGTTGAGAATTGACTTGAACTGGTCTCCAGCAGCAATGGCACCTCGCATTGGCCACACCTTAGTATGTACGTTAACTGGAACTGCTGTAGGTTGTGCATAGATATAGAACACTAGATGTCGTGTTCTCTGCTTCGGAATACATCAATACCGCCGCCATTTTGAAATAGGGGTTAAGCGTAAGCATAGATATAGAACACAGTGTATATGGATGTGTTCTT
>JAPTYR010000011.1:15780392-15793713 GCA_029814505.1 Siphamia roseigaster
GTGTGTGTGTGTGTGTGTGTGTGTGTGTGTGTGTGTGTGTGTGTGTGTGTGTGTGTGTGTGTGTGTGTGTTGATATTTAATGCTGACTCGGCAGTTGTTGCTCAAGGTTTGAGGGTATCAGGCTTCCTTCCAGTCCACCCACATATCTGCTCCTCACACTTGGCTGAACCTGTGCAGTCGTCCCAGGTTTACATGCATGCCCCTGCTCTTTCCTTCTCTCCCTCTCTCTCTCCTTCTCTCTCTCTGTTTTTCAGTTCTTCTCTCTCCCTTTGCAGTCTCAGGATTAGCGTAGCAGGGTGGAAGCACTTCAGCTAAATCTGCCCTCCCCTGCAGCGCTCTCACTGCTTGGACTGCTCTGGATCGAAACTCGCCGCTCACAGACGAGTCTTAGCACAAAAGGGGATGTGAGAAACATATTTGGAGTGCTGGGTCATGAGCCTTTTTTTTTTTTTGTTAACACAGGGAAAGTGCAATACTGCCAAATTAACTTTCCAAGTGACAGCAGTTTGTCTGACATGTTCGCACAACTTGTATTTGACACCCTTTGACGACGCTGAAAATACAGTTCTCCAGTTCCGCCAGTGCTGTCGTCCTGTCACTGGGGTCGGCACTTTCTCCTGTTAATAAATTCAGACTGATAACTGTTATTCCTGTTGGCTCCACGATAACAAGAACACCTTGATCATAGATTTTTACCCTTGGTGACATTTTTGTTTAAATCTGAATAAATGAATTTTAATTTTTATTTCAGTTATATAGAAAAAAAACAACAACAGTGATATTAAACTCCCAACTTACACAATTTGTTACTGAAAAAGGTTTATTTCGGCTTCTACTTGAAATAGTGACATTAACATTTGTTCTAATTTAACACCAATAACATAAACACAGTGATATTTGACCTTTGTTCTTATTTAACACCAATAACAAACACAGTGATATTTAACATTTTTTTTCTGATCTAACACCAATAACGCAAACTCAGTGATATTTAACATGTGTTCTAATTTAACACCAATAACACCAACACAGTGATGTTTAACAATTGTTCTAATTTAACATCAATAACATAAACACGGTGATATTAACATTTGTTATAATTTAACACCAATAACAAACACAGTAATATTTAACATTTTTTCTAATTCAACAACAATGACACAGACACAGAAATATTTAACATTTGTTCTAATTTAACACCAATAACAAACACTGATATTTAAAATTCGTTCTAATTTAACACTAGTAACAGAAACAGTGATGTTTAACATTTGTTCCAATTTAACACCAATACCAAACACAGTGATATTTAACATTTGTTCCAATTTAACACCTATAACAAACACAGTGATATTTTACATTTGTTTTGATTTAACACCAATAACAAACACAGTGATATTTAACATTTGTTCAAAAACAATGGTACAACAACAATGGTCTGAGGTTCAGATTACAGATCTCCAGGAGAATCTGACAGTTTGTGAGTTCTCCAATCATTAGAAAAACGAGTGAAAATGGGTAATTTAATGTTTGTGTTCCTTTCTAAGTACCACCTTTGTTGCACTATACGCTAACACATGCCAGAGTCCTGCACCGGGTCTGGTACCCGCGGACACGGGTGAATAGTTGCTGAAACGGGCGGGTTTTTAACGTTCCGAAATTTTATGGGTGGGTAGGTTAAAATATGGGTGGGTAGCACGTCAATCAAAATGGTAATTGTAAGAGGCTTTATTTATTTATTTTTTTGAATCTATCGTGCACACGCGAGGTGTTCTCTCAATCCCTGCATCCAGCACTGCGAGTGTGAGAGATTTTTCCTCCGCTGGATTTGTGATGCAAGAACGCAGAACGCAGCTCAAACCTGGGACTGTCGACGATATACTGTTCCTGCACAGTTATCTTAGATCGATAGAAATTAAGACAGCCTACCATAGGCCCACAGAGGCTGATTTTATTTTGTATTATAGCCTACTGCCGTTTTTTATCTCTCGTTTAAATGCTGTGTCACAGCAAATGTTCTGCATGTTGTGATTTCCTGTCGGTGCTTGGGAAGGAGAAAGTTACTCACCCTGGTTTGCTTCACCGTTTATCCTAAAATACAGATGAATTAAAGTTAGTTTTCTTAAGAGCTTATACATTTCCTAAAACTGCATTTGGATAAGCTGAGATGACTACAACCGCCTACTGTGGAAAAGACAACACTGGGACTTGGACGCACGCGATTAGCAACAAAGAAAATCTGCCAACAACCGGATAAGTTACTCGCTAGCTAAGAACTCCTCTCGACTTTTGGAGAATATTTGTGGATCTGTAGCATTTGGAGACACGTTTCCCGTCCCACGATGGAAAGGGAATTCTAAATGAGAGGTTTGGCAAACAAAGAAGAACCGGACAGGAGCACCGCCGAGCACAACAGGAGAAAAAACCCGACGAGAAATGGAGGAAGAAGGAACACTGGAGCCAAACCAGATCCTGGGAAAGGTGTTGTTCTTGACCTTAATGCTGCCTGTATTTGTGGAAATACTCGAATAACAAACACCCCACTGACCCATCTCTCTATCAGTCTTATTTAGTGTATATTTCCTTCCCTAATGCTGCATTCTGCCTGTGATCGAGTGTGAAAATGAGGGTGGATCTGTTGCAGTTGTTTGTGATTTTGCTGCTGTGTGGCGGCGGTGACTCGGCTCAATTATCTGATTGTAAGTCATATGATGAACGCTCGAAAAGCAGTGGGAAAAGCCTGGGATCCGACAGAAAAGTGGTCTGCAGCAACATGGAGCTCCATCAGGTGTTACCCCCGGACTCCATCCCCAACAGAACAGTCACCCTGTGAGTATGAAGCCCATGCATTGTCCATACACTGCACCATAAAAGACAAATATCCACTTTAATACCAATTCTAACCCCTACATGCAGTATTCCCTCAGTGAATCCCCAGTTGCTAAAGTAGTGACTGAAAACTACATCTGTATATTCAAACTGATCTGTATGGGGTGGGTTTTGTTCGTCTTAAAGAGAATGACAAACAGTTCACTTCAGCTCACATCTTGTCAGCCATACATCATTCTTTCACAGCTGCAAACGCTTAACAGTGTAAATGTAAACCCCATGTAACAGCAACCTCCTGTAATGCAATGATTCACACACTGGAACATATTTTTGCAGCTAAATCAGTGCTGACACCAAATGATGTACCTGTCCATTTCTGCTCCAGGCATTTCTCAATACATTTACTACTGCAAATGTGCTCAAGCTCAGTTTAAATAAGCTTTTTTGGGGGGTGTTTTTTTTCCCCAGCACGCAACCACTGTTTGTTTTTTCATACTTCAAGGTAGTAGTTTATTTATCGACCACATTTAACCCTTTATAGGCCACTTATAGAAATACTCTGAAATTTAAAATACAAACCATAGCTTTTTATTGGAGGACATAACAAGACTTCATTACTTTTGTGAAATGTAACAAAAAATTTCTGTGGAAAATCAAGGTCAGTGTAGTTACCATATTCGGTTCCTCACATGTAAGAAATACAAAACAAGAAAAATAAATAAAAATTCAAGAAAAGTAGATGTAAGGTGAAGGGAACATCTATTTTAGAACATAAGTGCTGATCCAGACACATTATCCCTTTTCAATTAGTACCATTACTTCATAGCTACCTAAAAAAAGCAGGTACATTAACTGTATATGCAGAGGTGGACCTCACAGACCCTGCAGATCACATTTGACCTGAAATTGTTGACTCACTTGTAGCTGTTGCTGTCAGTGTCTTGACATATATTTGGAAATGAATAAAACTAGTCACTTGCCCAGTAAAGGGTTTAAAAAAAAAAGAGAGAGAGGAGTTGACTCAAAGTGCTTTACAGATGGAGTACCATTTAGAATTCAGGGTACAGCATAAGAAAGGCAAAGAATCTAACATGAGAGGTTTGTATTTTATTTTTTAAAGCAGTGTTTATTTCGTTATCTTGCTAAAAATTGTTTATCTTTGCATGGATCACACAATGTGATGTTCAAAAAGTCATATCAAAGTCATGAAATGCAAAAAGATTAAAAAAAAAAATCCACAACCTCATTGAAGTTTTTATTATTATTGTTATTATGGTTTGTTAACGAATGCTTGACAGATTAGAATGGTTGACACAAGCAAAACAGATGGAGGAGAGTAAAAAAAAGAGCAGAGCACTTGTGTTTTGTGGTGGTGGTGAGCGATGAGGGAAATATGAGAATACCAGGGCAGGGTGCAGGGGTAGAAAGCAAATAATAGACTCTACGGAGGGGAAGAAACAGGGAAACGTCTTCTCAGTTAGGACCTTACTAGGCAGTTAATTGCTGTTACTACGGGATTCTCGAGGCATATCACATGTTCTTATTTGGAAGAAAATAGTGTTTGCTTGCAATGCGTTGTGCAAGTGTTGTTGCCAAGGTGGTAGAAATCTGAAAACCCTTTAAAAAAAGTGTTACACGACGAAGTTGGAGAGAAGTTTGGTTTCAGTCCCATGTCTGTTTGTCTTTACTGAGCCTTGAGCCTGTTATCTTATTCTGACAGTGATGGATTGGAAGTGGAGCCAGGTTGCTCATGATTTAGCATTGAGCTTAAGGACTGTTATGTGGAGGATGGCCTCGACAGAGCAAGTACGATGTAATTACAGAGCAAAGGCTACGAGCAGTGCAACGCTGAAGAATTCCTCCCTGTCTCCTCCTAGTCCTCGCATTTTGTTTTTCTGGATGTTTGCTTTTATTTATTGCAGGATGAGAAAGGCAGCGGTCCTCCATCACTGGTGCTCTCTCCAGTTCCCTCAAGACCAAAGTGGTGATGAAACAGTAATTTATGTTGGCAGTGCAGTTTTTGGGTGTTAATTTATGGTCTGTAAAATCACTGGGGTCTCTCAGGAGACGAGGTGGTCTGGTTTTATGACTTTGTCTCTGTCTTGTAGTGGGGTCGAACAAAGCCTGGACACAGCTGGTCTGAACTATTGAGAACTGAGGCAAAGGGGGATCTCCATTCATACAAGGCAACTTTCCCAAACATGAAACGGCCCCTCATCATTTCACCCTGTTAAACCATGGTTGGTCCTACCCTGTTTAACTTTATGTGCAGACAGAAAGTTCACTCTGTTTGGTAACTACACCCTACTCTGCTAAACAGACCATGACTGCTGTAATATTCTGAAGTTAATGACTTCTGAACTCCATCCATTAGGGTTGTGTTATTTCATTAACATAGTGGCAAGAGGCAGTATCGCTGCCTTGTTGTTGGGATGATTTTCAATTTGCGTGTTCTTGCACCTTGTTGTGTATGTTAATTACAGGCCTTGCCAGAGATCCATTCCATTCATCATACTTAAAGCCCTTTCTTGTGCTTAGACTTCCTGTTTTCCACATCAGGGGTCTGGATTCAAATGAATAAAAAAAGTAATCCAGGCTTTTTGGAGACTTAAAAAAAAGTTCAACCATAAGCACTCTTGGAGAAGTGCTCCTCAGGCTTTACAGACATTATTTAATCACCAGGATAATTATACTGCTCTTATTATGATCTCACATATGAGTAGCAAAACCACAAATGTACACTGACAATTATAAAGTTGACCCCTAAAGGCCTACAACTATTTTTGTGGTGACTTACATTTGAGTTTTTCCCAAGTGATTGATCATCATGTATTGTAATATCACACTATGCATTTTGCTAGATTTATTTCACTAATCCTACATATGTAAATTTTCAGCTTCAACTCACATATCAAGTGACATTTTGAACAAAATCTATTATTATGTTATTATGTTTTTGGTCTGACCGCCGGCTCCGGATACTGTAGGTGTGAACGCGATAACTTGAAAAATATTTGGTTTACAAATTGGATCTTTTGTATATGGATGGATAGAATGGAGATGAAGAACCGATTCAATTTTGGACAATTTACTATTTCTAGATTGCCCACAAGGGGTTGCTCAAAAGTTTGAAATCACCATAGCTGTCTGGTTAAAGGGATAGCTTATGGAATTTTGACATGAATCTTTATGCCATCCCCGCCAGCAGTGTTGTACAGCCACACTGACTTACCACCGACTGTATTCTGTGAGCCGAGTTCTGGTCCAGTTTTGGTAAAATCGAAAGTAGCCTGGCAAGTTTGCTGGGACGCTAAATTAAAATGTAAAACAAAAGATTGATTTTATTTGCATTACAAAATCAATATCCACAAAAAAGTCACACCTCGTAATCACTTGGCCCTAATTTCTCTGAATTGCTATCAGTGCGCACCGTCATGCTGCTGACTGCTGCGCACTAGTCAACAGCTGTCATCTTGCGGCAGTGCGCAGAGATTCGAAGAGAGAGAAAATAGGGCTGAGTGATTAGGAGGTGTGACTTTTTTGTGGATATTGGTTTTGAGATGCAAATACATCACTCTTTTGAACACGTGTTGTTTTGAGAAGAAAAACATTTTATTTTAGTGTCCCAGCAAATTTGCCGGAGTACTTCTGTTTTGACCAAAACTGGACGATGACTCGTCTCACAGGACACTGTCGGGGGTAAGTCATTGTGGCTGTACGACACTGCTGATGGGGATGCCATAGAGATTCCTGTAAAAAATCCCGAACTATCCCTTTAAGGAATGGGTTGGCTAGTCTGCTGAACATAAAAGCAAGCCTTTTCAACTACTGTCTTGTATGTGTGTTTTTGGTGAATAAATGTTGTGGAACAATGCATGTCCAAGTTCATTGTGAAGCCTCTGAACATCCCAAAAAGTGACGTCTTATGCCATTTAACAGATGAGAAACAGCATTTTATCTGTATTATTTTACTGTTTTGCTAGGATTTGTGGGTCAAATGTTATTTCACATTTTAGATCGAATGCTTTTGGTCACTGGGGGCTGTTTAGGTCTTTAAGGGTTAAGTAGCACTGAAACAGTTGCTGTAGCTGTTAAGTGCGTTTCTGCTGTGATCTGCCTCTCGCGGGGGAAAAAAATGAGTGATGCATTCCCCCACATTTGTGCTCTCCAAATGATGCTGCATGCCTTCGTAATCTGAGAGGAAATGACGCCAATGTGTTTACAGCTGCCCTGTCCAACCATGTCAGTGTAGGACTTGGCTAAACACAAGGGTTTAATTTTAACCTATCTTTACCCCATTAGGATAATTTGGGCTGCACATATAGTATGTATGGGTGTGTACATGAATGCTCTTTTTAGTGTATATGTTTGAGTTTCAGTTAAAATGGCCATACAGGCAAGAATTGACTACATTTAGGCTGTATGTACTCACCCAGCTCATATTTCTTTACAAGGCATGTTTAGTGTAATCAAATTGCATTCACAGGCGCACCTGGTTTGGACAGTGCACATCGGCACACCTGGTTTTGGCCTCAACAGAGCAGCACAGGATTAATGTCAGGAAGAGAGCAGAGATTTCCTCCCTCGCTGCGGGAGAAGCATGCTCATTTTGATGACACATTGGAGTGCAGTAAACTGTTGTTTCACAGCAGTGCAAACTGGGAGTTCTGCTCACTTTTTCATCTGGCTGCATAGAGCCTTCACCTTAAGAGTCAGACCTTTGCATTGAATGTTAAAAAAAAGTTAGTCTATCTGTAAACCCATCAGTCTGGAATGTGTGATTAGCCCTCATGCCAATTGCCTCGTTTATTTATTTCCCCTGACATAAAAAAAATACTATGTCACGCTGGTAGCCTTTTGAAGTGCTTGTATAACTAGAACACAGGTGCCTGCTGTCATGCATATCCTAAGAGGATTTGTTTTTGTTCCTCCGCAGACAAGCCATTGGTCTAAAGGAATGCTCCTGTGTTTTTCAAAGTAGTCTGGCAGAGTTTTCAACAGAAGGTAAAATCTCAAAGGCGAGGCACAGACAGCTGCATATTTAGTCAGTTCGCAGCCTTTCATTTTAGAGACCTGTTGGGTTTGTACTTTGCCAGGTTTCCTCAAGTCCCACTTAATCCCAAACAAGCATTTCAGTTTTGAGCATAGGGATAAAGGGAGCCTGTGTGATGTCTGTGTGTAATAATTTACTTTTCATCTGCTTTTATCCTGCTGTTGCATGGTAGATCATTTTTCCATTTAACTAGAGAACCTTAAGGAGAAGACCTCGTTCTGATGGATTAGCCTGTTTGATAATCAAAAAGAATATTTTAAGACCTATGATTTGGCAGATTGAGACCTTTCTGCTCTTTCCAGTTTGGTACAAAAGATATTTCACCATTGAAATATAAATCAATATAAAGCATTTTCCGACCTTGAGTGTCAAAACACAAGTGGATAATCAAGGTATATTTTCAAATTTAGAGAGGTTTTGGAACAAGAATGTCTTGGACAACACCAAGAAATACTTTGGCAAGTTCCAACATATCAGCCATTGGATCAGTTCTCTTTTCCACCTGAGCTGAGGTCCACTTTTCCATCCTCTATATTATGAGGAAGTTACTCTAGAAGGGGTTTTATGAGCTCAAGTGCAGCCTGAATCTTTTCTTAAAGCCTCTTGAAGAATCGGAGCTCTTTTCTCTCGGGCGTTCTTTGTCTAAAAGCCCCCTGAGTGTAAAGAAAGTGTTGAGTGAGGAACAGTTGGCTTTGTCCTTGAAACACTACGTGCCTGTTTGGGGATTTTGTGTTGGCTGGTCATTTTTAGTTCATTTCTTTTAAAGTTGTGTCTCCAGCTCGAGGTGTCCATGTTTAGAGGTGTATTTTCTCAAGTGAAAAATAACTGGAGCTTTCGATAGTATCAGATTCCCTTACTTTTTCATTTTACAAGAAATCTAGACCATTTTATTTTAGCCATGACTCCCAAGTAGAAATTCTTGTTTAGACAGCTTTCCAATAAATGTCTGTTGCTGGGTTTCCATTACGGTTTTCTGCAAAATAAAAGTGATAGACTGTTTGTACAATTTTGACAAAGTGCAGTTGCTACTTGTAGGTGTTTCCATTGAGTGAGTGTGTTTGGCTTCTGATGCATTATTTTCATAAAATCCCATCTCGTGACATGTTGTGATTCTCATAAAATACTGTATAGTTCTCGCAAGATGCATGTTAAAGGGACATGGACACCCTGTTTCCTGCAAAACCTCCACAGTGTTGGCACTGTCATGTTGGTTCATCTACTGCTGTTGCAGTGACTATCTTAAATAAAAGAAGAAGGCAACATATAATCTTCCCCAGGCATAGTCCTTATTTATGGCAGAAGACACGCATAATAGATGTCTGGGAGAGAATTGTACGTCAGGAATTCACCAAGGAGTTGAGGATCCAGAATTTCCGAATGACCCGGGCAACATTTAATCAACTGTGTGATGTTATTGAACCTCTCATGGCACCAGACTTGACATGCCCTCAGGAAGCAGTTCTTGCACAAAAGTGAATGGCTATTGCCTGATACAAAGTAGAACCACCTGTTGTGAGTACAGGGTCATGGGTGAGACATTTGGCGTGAGCAAAACTACAACGTACAGATGTGTGGGATTGCGCAAAATGTCTTTCTATTACTCTTTTACACTATACTTCTGGATCTAAATGTCTCAAAAACCGCCTCATGAGAGCATGAAAACTTTTATGGTCTTTGACAGTTTTTGTGATATTTTGATGTTTCTATTACCAGTTTTCTATTGCGCAATTTACATTTTGTGCATTTATGAGGGTAACTGAAAAGAAGCTAGTGAGATGTCTAGCATCTGGGCCAGATCAAGCTGGGACACATTTCATGTTCAATAAGCTCTGTGTTGAAAACTAAATAACTTGTCTCCTTGTTGAATACATGTATGAATAGGTCTCAGTAAGTACTTTCACATGAAGCATGTTACAATTTCCAGAAATAAAATTTTGGGGTAAAAATGCTAAAATTACTGCTGCGTGACACAGGGACTCAAACATCATTTTTTTTTTACTTTACGCAAATGTACAAAATATAGTATTGTGTTAAGAAACTGATACAAAATGAAACATAGGTCTTTAAATATGATGTTTAACTTCAATTGTGTTCAGTATTGGATTAAAAAAAATAAATATGTTTTTTATGAACACAAATGTTTTGACACAGGGACAGCAGTTTCACTTTGTTCAATAGTCATAATTAAAGACTTTGCTGGCACTAAAACACACTATCTATATACATACAGCTTGCCTAATAGCAGAGCATATTTGACAAATAATTTGATTCTACATAAGCTTTCTATATTATTATAATGTTGAATAATTAATTCCTATAGATTAACCGACTTAAAATATCATTTATGCAAGCATGAAAACAATTATTAGTTAATTGTGCCTTCACATATTTTAGTCCTTTTTAGGTTTAATTTCTTATTGACTAGCCTTTATCTTTATATCTTTTTCTTTACAAGTGATACTGTACTTCTGTAAACAGTTCAATAAAATAGAGATTTTAAGCTTAAAAAAGAGCCTATTTGAGAAATGATAGGTGAAATTGAAATTCTTGACACTGATGTTCACTTGTTGATCTGGCCCATCTGTATCAGGAGACAGGATGTGAGATATGGGCTATGATTCCCCTGCAGCTTGTTCCTGGCTTGAGCTCAAACAGGTCTTATCTATGCATCAAGATAAGGGCGACTCCCTCCTCCAGCATTTCAGGAGTAGCCCAAAGAAATTCTGTAGAAGACCAAAGTCTGGAGCCCTCAGACCATTGTCCAGAGGCAGACAGTAAGGAAGCAGATGCTTCAGCTACAAATGTCCTAAGGTTGGTGGAGACTGTGGCAGATACGCAATAATGTCCTTGCAGAACTTAAGCCTTGTTAACACGATTTGTTAAATTCAATATGCGATACTATTCAAAAGGATTTCTGTATTTTCTTTTAGTATCTGTATTGAAGAAAAACACTGGTTGTATAGTCTGCAGCTGTATCTTTTTCCTCACCATTGCGAGTCTTTAAAAAAACTGTTGTAGCCAAAGCAGTTACTGTTGCTGACCATGGTCACACTACAGTCTTGAATAAAGTTGGCATGCAATGGGGGGAGGAATGTGAAAAGAGCAAGAAAAAGCCCTCATGACTCCCGAGAGAACTCAGAGTTACAGATTTAATATTATGATCCATAGAATCACAAGCCTAGAAATGTGTATTTATGCTGCTGTATGGGGCATAATGCAATTTACAGTGGAGATATAAAAAAAGGCTGTCATATCAAATCACTTTTTACTCCAAAAGCCCATATATATTTGCTATAGTCTTCCGTTATAATGAATCTTCCTCTAAATGACTCCTATAAAGATGAGCTCAGACTACAGGAGATTTTGAATGATTTACTCCAGATTAACCTCTTTCACTTTTCTCGCCTTGGAAGATTCTGATGTTTAGTCTCGATTATTTAGTCATATAAGAGGAGGTGTGTAGATCTTCATGAGCTATATGCAGAGTAACCAAGGCCACCCTTGTCAAAGATATTTGGATTGACATAATCTGTGCAAATAAAACCTGGAGGGGTTATGCCAGTAATTCCCAAAAATTACTATCATAGCAAATGAGAGTGTTATCAAATAATAGTCTAGGTCTTGAGGCCGACATTTGCTAATATTAATGCCGGGACACAGATATTTTGCGAAATGGATATCTCTCCTCATTTGCTATTAAAAAACATTCTGTTCACTCAACCTTTGTCTTCCAAAATATGTCCACATGACAATACAAAAGTAGCCTGGCATGCCCCGCCCCTTTATACTTCTTTCAGTCATACAAAGGGTCTGCGAATACTCTAATGGTAGAGGTTTATTTCCGTTACCAGACCACCGTCGAAATAGTGAACGGGGCAGGTTGGGGGGAGGGCGCTTGTGACGGGACGCTTCAGTTTGGTGTTTGGGAACCCGGAGTTTTGCTACTGAACCCCAAATGGTGACAAATGCTATCATCGACCGTTTATAAAGATAACATCCTCTGTGTCGTCGTGGTTGAAGTCCATCTTATGTATAAATGGTAAGTTAACTTGTTTGAACAACCGATGTAAGCGAGGTCGCTAGTGGGGGATGGTTTGTTTACATCGTACACAACTTCCTGTAACCTTGTATGATTGCTATATTCACGCACTCGGGCAGGTCCAATCATTTCAAACCAGAGCTGAGTTCACCCCTCCCACCCAATAATCACTTCAGATTAGAGGATTCCCAGACCCTATGTACGACTGAAAGAAGTACAAAGGGGTGGGCCATGCCAGGCTAATACAAAAGTGACGTCAACCAGATACAAATTGTCAGGGAAAAATGGTGAAATTAAAACTGTGAACACTGGGTCATCATAGGCTTTAATCTGTTATGAAATTATGTAGTAACAAGTTTAGTTGTAAACTGAAGTTACCTTGGGGTTTATAGAAGTGTATTATGTGAATTATGGGAATCAAGTGTTTACACTGGTGCAGTTTGTCTCCTCGAGGTATCGGGGAGATCTACTTGATCTACTATAGACCATGCACTTATTTATGCACGTAGAGTTGATGTTTCAGGTACAGTTTCATTGCACAAGATTAATTTTTCAGAGCTTCAGTGTTTTGCCAGTGGAAGACAGTGAATGTAAAGTTTCATCATGATATAGGTTCACCATTTTCACACAACTTATTCCAACAGTGCTGTGCACTCAATCGCAGTTTCACACTTGCAAAACTTTAACATACAAAGTGAATGGTAAACATGATAAATAAAGTAGCAAAAGGAGCATAATAATTTTACTAATGTCACATATGACATGGCGTACTCAAGATCAAGATTTACATTAGGTCATACGTTCACTCTTGACACTGGCATCTGAATGTGTTCAGTGGGAACAAACATTTCTCACAAAGGTCTGCGGTTTGAAGTGACAGAACTGAACACATTCTGTCCTAACAAACATTTTCAGACCACTGGCCCAGTATCACTGTGGCTATTCTGTTTCCAATGATTTATTATAGTTTGTGTGTGACACAATGCACTGGGTCTCCTTAACCATTTCATCATCCAGACTCATTGAACTGCCCTTAGTTCTTTCTTTATAATCACCATTACAGATTATTGTGTCCTTGTTTGGCTTTTTGTTTATTTTTTACTTTTACATGTGTATACTTATACAGTCATGTGAGATGGTGTGTTGTTCACATCCACACAGCAACCCAAACGTGTAATGTAGTGAGTAATATGTTGTAGAGGTAAAATGGTTCTTCGAGGAATTAAAATAATTACAATACAAAAAATGTTCGAGGCAGATACACTGTGGCACCTGAGGTGTCACTGTTTCATATGGACTGTTTGAACCAGTGGCGGCTGCTGGTTTTAGTCGCGTGCAGCGCGACTCTATAAGCCGCTATGTCAGTCCGTCGGTCGGAAACCGTTTTGCTTTTGGGGAGG
>JAPTYR010000011.1:15793813-15805825 GCA_029814505.1 Siphamia roseigaster
ATTTTTCTGAATATTTAAACTAAACCATCCATTCAGAACGTGTCAGCGCTGACGCATCAGGGGTTAAAGGGTTAACTGTGTTTTCTATGGACACATTCATATATAAAGACAACTTTAATGGAGCAGCTGGTAGCAGTTTGATTTTGAAGATTTGATGCAAGTATATGGAGTCAGCGAGGGAAAGGAGCAGCAGAGTCAGCACTGAGGGTGAAAATATAAATAATAATTTACAACTATATTTCCATTTCTATTAATATTTCATAGAAGAAACAGCTGTTGCATTCTTTCTGATAAATCTCCAAGGGTTAATATGACATGTTAAAGATGTTGGCTGATTTCATGAACAAAATGTTGGAGTTTTCTACTAAAATGAGCTTTGTTCTGACTGTTTGATGAAGTAGAAAATGTCCTCTTGTTCCCATAAACCCCCTCTGGGTCACATTTACCATGACCAGCTTTCCCAAGCATGAGCTGATTTGCTCACAGGTTGATGCACCCTCAGTGTGTTTTCTGGAGTTGGTCCCTCACAACTGGAAAGGAATGACAAACCCCCACCCTCAATCAATCAATCAATCAATCAATCAATCAATCAATCAATCAACCAATCAATCAATACACTGTACAAAGCATTTTGTCGATTGGTAAATACAAACTATGGAAATCAGTTACATTTTAATTAACAATAATAGTTTCTAATAAAATGAAATAAATTCTATCTATTTGTAAACAGTAACAATTGTTACTTAAAATAATTGAATAAAATCTACCCCAAATACTGCAACATGTTGGAGGAGCAGCTGTGGGGGATTTCCCAGCATGCATTGGGACAAACTTGGCCTAGTTTTGATGCGTTTAACTAGCCTGGAACTCTAGCCCGCCTCCAGTGGCAACATTTTCTTACCCTGTAAAGTTGGTCTAGACCAGTGGCGGCTGCTGGTTTTTCAAATAGGGGAAGCTCATTGTCAGCTTATTATCATTATAAAATTTGCCGGTTTATTCATATGTAAATAATCTTCCTTTATTTATTTATTTATTTATTTATTTATTCATCTGTCAGGGACAGTGCAATAAACTTTGAAAAGCAATCTGATGTGTTGCACACAGAGTATATAGCATTAAGCTAATTCACAACCCTCATCCCTGGATGGGCTTTTCAGTAAAGAAACAGAAAGAAAGATAAAAGGAACAGTCTAAAAAAACAATATGGCGATAGAAATACACAGTAAAAAAGAAATTCACTTGTTACAGCACCAACGATGTCAATGTGCTCAACTGTCAGTGAAAGTGCCAGAAAGAAATGGCATGCGTAAAAAACTAAACATGTCAGAAGTTTGGGACTGTTTTATGATGCGTAAGGCAGACAACAGTGTGCACATGGCAAAATAGCATTTGCCTCCCACTGCAGTACTTCATCAATGCTGAAACATGTGAACCCAAAGCATCCACACATCAACAGTACTTTCTCAAAGCAAATTTCTACATATTCCTAAACAGTGAATAGTAGCACCTGTTAGAATGTAGTCTTACGTGTTGTGCTTATTTTTAGCAAGTGTACCAAGGTAGTGTAATTATTAGGCTACATCCCCTTTCATGCATTCATGCGTGCACGCCTGCATGTGAACACTTGCGCACACACACCTTCAAATACATCAGCTTTCTTCCTATCCCCATTTATTGATTGATTTAGTGAAAAAAATAAACAAAAATGGAGTTTATCTGATTACTCGGTTAATCGATGAAAAAATTGACAGAATACTGCATTATAAATATATTCTATAGTTGCAGCCCTAATGTGTTGTAATTCTAAATATCAGTAAGAAGAAAATCTGTGAAGCTTTTCCCTGTGTGTGTGATTCAACATGATTTCCAGATTGATTTGGAAACCCCTTTAATCCAGGTCTGGTTTGAATTATTCCTGTGTTCATCAAAATTCATCTCTGTTATGTATCACTGTCACTATTTCACATATTTAGAAATTTTGATGTGTTACTAGTTGTTCATGCAAGAGTTGGCTCGTGTCTTCTTTGTGCCTCTGTTAACTGGCTTTTAATGCAAGAAGGATAGATGGACCAAGAGGAGGGATGACATGCTGAATGCATTCCTACAGCATGCCAAATGTTCCTCAGTATAAATAAGATCTTTGTGGCCATATTCTTGGGAGGCCCACCATCTCTTCCAGTGTCATCAGATCGTGAAGACCAGCAGTGATAGAATTTGCAGTCTTGTATGTTACCAAGTTCTAACATATGGCTTTTCAACTTTCCGAAACCTGCAAAGCATCGGCTGAGAAACACAGGAACTGTTTGTGTGCTCGCTCGCTCTGAGCGGCAGGGAGCCAAGCAGCAATTCTCCAATGAGTCTCCACTGCCCAACCCTGTAATAAAAGAACTCCTCAACACCCCATAATGACTCCAATGTGGCCCTGGGTTGTGGGTGCCACTAGCATGTATGTCACCCACCACATCCCCTCCCTGCTGGCCAAGAACATATGCTAACCACAAGTCCCTGCTTGGGTTTTCTTCTGGGACTTAATAGTGGTGTTGATTTCCCAGATCCTTTGGGAGTGGCTTGGGAGAAAGAGGGGAACTCAGCAGGACCTGGGCACAGTGTGGAGTTGGGCTCTGCAGCTTTGTAGTCGATCACTTTGGCGAATAAACTGGATAATAAAACTCAGTTTATTGCACTAGGAGGAAGTAATCAAGAATTCACACTTGGACTTTAAGGTTTTCTCCAACTGTTTTCTGGGGATAAAGTGCCAAATTTTTATTGGAGCATTACTGAGAGTGTATCGCAAATGTTCGGTTGCTGCAAAAAATGAGGTCATGAAACAGCTACTTGTTAAATCAAAGGGGTAATGCAATAAAAGAAAGCAATATTGCATGTTCTGAGAATGACCAGTGTGACAGAGAAAGCACTGGGCTGGAGTCCAACTTGTTTTTCTTCAGAGCTCTTCCTGGTGACAAATATTTTGTTTGCTGGAAACTTAACAGTAGCGGAAGAGGAAGGCATAATTTGATTATCTGTTAACAAGTTGCAGTGTCCCACTTGAGGAAAAAAAAAACAATTTGGCTTAATTTCTTTAGATTTTGCTCTCTGTTTTGCAGTTACGCATTATTTTCTGTTTTCTTGCTATGTTGGGTTTTTTGTTGGTTTGTTTTTTTCCACTTTTCATCAGTTTATATGTAATTTTTCTTCCCACAGAATTCTGAACAACAACAAGATTCAAGAACTGAGAAATGGCTCCTTCTTTGGATTGTCCACTCTGGAGAAATTGTAAGTAACTTTGATCGGCCATTTTAGCATTTATCTCAGTCCCTTCTTAATTTATTTTTGTGAATTATGGAGATTCATGGTTTGACACCTTCATAGAAGTTATTATGCCTTTTTACAGTGCATAACGCATGAGAAAACATATTCTATCACTACTTGTTATGATGTAAAATTTCAGAATAAGATTTAATTGGAAAGTTACGTCCACACAAGCCCACCTTATCTTTAAACAGCCTGGAAGATCTCAGAATGTTTTTTGCCATTGCTGAAAATTCAGATTAGTTAGTCATTGGACTTGGAAGGGCCTGTCAAGTAGGAGTCTGCTATTCCAAAATATCACATTAGAAACAAATAAGAGTTAAGTTTGCAAATGACACTAAACACAGTGACAAATATTCTTACAGGTTGGAGGAATGTCCGAAAATACTCCTATCAGGCCATAATGATCAATTTTATCTACTGAAGAAGTCTGGTTAGGTTTGTAACTCAAAGAATAACACCAATAGTGACACTTAGTGGTGAAATATCATTGGGGGCTTAATAAATCTGATGGCATAGTGAAATTTAATGGATATTTTGAATATCCAAGTGAGGCAGGAAGGTTTAGCTTGGATGTAAATGGTCCGTGGCGGTGCCATTTTGAGTCGGATTGCTTAGTGTTATTGTCTGGCTCAAAATGTTACAGAAGTGGATTAAGACAAGGGAAATAAAGGTTTTGAAATAATCAACACAAACTCCTGCGTACAAAATTTTTAGTCTAATGTAGTGGTTTTATGGATGTATGAAATGGAAACCTTGTGTAAAGTCTTTCCCAAAATGCTCAATATACCAATACACACCAGTGGAGCTAGAATGCTTTTACCAAGGTGTATATAAACTTCTGACCTTTGCTGGAGGTCTGGTGTTGTTGTCAGAAACCTTCACTGCATCTCTAGTTATAATCTCCCGGTGCATTAGCCGCAGCTATCCATCACTCCACAAGTGAAGTGGAGAAGCAGGAGTTCTGTAAAGCACACTTTTGGCCTAATGCCAGTAGAACATCCAGGTCATAGAAAATGAGTAGGCCTCCATGCAGCACTTAGCCTTAGTTAAGAATATCAGTGTATGATAGATGACTGGAGACGGTACCAGAAAAGGCTAATTATAGGTATAGCCCCAAGGGTTGCTTTGTTTGTCTGCCTGGTGACGTACTCCCCACAATCCACCTCAGTATTCAGTTATTCACTTTATATAGTTATAGGTAACGCTATAGCTTCTTCTACAATACTACTATTTTATGACTACGTCTTTTAACCCTTAAATTCTCAGAGCCCTACAAGGCAGTAAATGGAAACACAGAGATATTTGGGTTTTTTTTTGTTATACCAGTGTATGTTTTCTGTCAATGTGACTGTTTCGGGACTGGAATCTCACCATCCGTATTTCCTTACTTCAGAGTTCTCAAGAAAATGGCTCGGGGCCCGTACATATGGGGCCACGGGTGATTTATCACTCCGGAATGGATTCATGCAGATAAAATAACCAGACCATTAATGGCTGTGCTTTTACTCAAGGCTACGATAACACATGACTGCATTGATATGGAATTCTAAGGGCATGTTTTCCCTGTCATTCTCTCTGGGCTGGTGAAAAAGACTGGAAATCTAGAAGGTAGATGAGAACATGTTTGCCCTATTTAGCCTCCTGGTATCAGTTCTGAATGAAATGCATACCACCACAAACCTTTAAACATCCTGTTTTTTTTCTCCTCTTAGGAAGAAAAATCTATGTGTTAAAGTTTCCCGCAAAACAAATTCAGGTGGTAAACACGGATATTGACAGTTTTTGCTGTTAAAGCATCTACTGCAATTTTTGACTGCGTATTTTGTATTCTGAAGTTACCTCAATGTGTGGTCATAATTTGAGGTGGTGAGTTGTGTAAAATTTCACTTTCCTTGGGTGTACTCCTGTATTAACACATTCATCTGCCTGTGGATCCACAGGAAAACTCCTTGTAGACTGTCGAATTGGGTCAGATGTTAGTATTACAGCTCAAACCTACAGGAGGCAGGAAGCTCTGTACTGAATGTGAATGAAAACTGTAAGCTTTGATCCCTCTCCACCAAGAAAGCCTTTAAGGCACTTGTATGCTTTGTCTGTGAACGGCCAGTCGATTTGGTCGTAAACTCTACCCTGCCTTGTCATGGCATCAATCCACAAGCAACTTTACGTCCAAAAGCAGCTCCCATTGTGCCCCACAGACCCCACCCCACTCCCTCAACCAGTGAAGCGAGGTTGCTAGATGGCTTGCTTGCTTTGTCATTGTAATGAGGCCAAGCCAAGGCCAAAGGTGTCAGCAGTACGTTTCTCACAGTGTTAGTTTGTCTACATGTTGAAGCCTCTCCCTCCTCAAAATGTTTCTGCACCCCTCCATGCCCCGTTCAATCTCTGTCCCCTTCTTTTCTCCCCAAACTCCCGAAGTGGATAAAAATTCAACACAAGTGTATTTGAGGGGCTCGCCCCCGCCTCCTCCTCCTCCTATTGCTTTCATAGCTTTTCTTTTTTTTGGTTCACAAAGAAGACCGGCCTCATTTGGACTCTTTATATGCAGTCATGAAGACTGAGACAGCAGCTGGCTGTGAGTGCCAGAGGACTAGAGAATCGATTACGCCTATCCAGCACTCTGCGTGAAATTGCAAAGTAACTGTGGAGACCGCTGTGTTTTGTCAGGGGCCAAAGGTGTCCCTGCTTGGAAATAAGCCACACAGAATCCCCATTATCACTCCTCTCCTCATAGAAATGGGAGCCAAGCTAGGCAACTGTCACATGCTAATTCCTCACTAAATCCACTGCTGTGGAGGAATGCTTATTGTGGAAAACAGAGGACAGATATCGACTGCAGTGACTGTTTTGTGAGGAATGTTCTCTGCTGAGGTAGTCAATATAAAGAAGTCATATTTTAGATGGGGCAGTCATTCATAGTCTCTGTTGAACTTAATTTGTCCTGTAAAAAATTGCATTTGAGCAGCGGAATGTATTATCCATCATTCTCTGTACCCCGAGGTAACTTTTACACCATTAGTTTGATTCTCCTCACTAGGAATGTCAGTGAAATGCCAGTGACCCAGCATGTATAATCCTCTGCCAGCAGAAACTTCCATCATTAAAACTGTGACAAAAACGGCCGGCATGAGTGCACATCAGGTGTTTCTTCAATATAACTGAAGGAAAACTGGAAAACTGTATTCTGAAAAATGGCAGCAGCTGCAGAACTTGCCTTTTTGGTTTGGGACTAGTTCAAGAAGAGCCTTGGAACATACTTGGAGCTTTCAAGCCAGGTTTTTCAAATACGAGTACATCCACAAAGCTAGGCATTTTTGTTTCTACGGATACATTTAAAAGGTGCCAGGTCATGTGTGGTCAGTGGCTGTTGGTTTCTAAAATGCTGTAATGGATGATAAAATGTGAACTGGTTCTATTCTGAAATTCTACAGTTCATCCACAAGTAGTTCAAAAGGGAAGAAGATGATTGTTCTTTTTTGCCATCAGCAGTAGTGGTTACTCAGTACAGATTTTGCAGGCTTTCCTGTGTGACTGATAACCGAATTGTAAAGGCACTCTGTGAATAATAAAGGTTGTGATTTTCCCAAGGAGAGGGCGATTTTATAATTTCACTCCTATGAAAATAAATTTAGAAATATAGAAAAAGTGTGTTTTAAGAAGCAACATCTAACGGGTTACTGAATCTGCTTGTATCTCTTCAGACAAGGTCATTCCAGAATCAAGATGCCAACAATGATACAGTAAAACAAAAAAAAGTTTTTGTAATTTTTTTTTTTTTTAATTGTCAACTTCTCAAATGCCACGCATTGAGTCAGAGTATTAGGGTTGTGTTTTGTTTTTTTTAGCAGTTGTTCATGCACTGTACTGCTGCTGGCCACACTGACACTCAAGTTATTTATATGTATGTCATGTTAGAGAGAAACAGATCCATGAAGTAATTACGTTCAATCATCAGAACCGTATATTAGTCTACACTCCCCTACTAGTTTGTGGATGTTTTATTCATGCGCTTTGAAGTTATCCTATGGAGATTAGAAACAGGAGACAGATGACATAATATGATGCAATCTCCCGTAATGAAAGATTGCAACATCTGTAAAATCAGTCATATTAAACTGTCAAGTCGCTCACTGCAAAACTGAGCTAATTAATGGAATTTAGAGGTTGAAATGTTAAAATGTCATTTTGAATTCTGCAAAGGATATTTGTTTTATTTGTTTTTGTCTGGAATTCTCCTGGGGGGAAATATGTCAAAATATGAGTATTGTTGGAAAAGTATTTTATGGCTTATTTTTGAAACCAATTATGCGGTTTGTACATTTGACCAGTGAGTCCAACTGGAGCTTTAATGGTGACTCATCAGTCACTTGCATCTCTGGAGAATTCTCTGATGTTTGTCTCCTGCTTTCCTTCAACTGTAACAACTGTGTCTCAACATTCTCATAGACAAAATGGCCTCGACTATCTCTGTGAGTGTGTGCTCCTAATATCTACTCTAAACCACTCATTGGTTATCTTTTTAAAGATTGTTTCCCTTGCCGCGCCTTCTCATTTTTCTGTCATCACAAGCCAGTTCTGCTAGCTCACATCAAAAGTCTTAACAAGCAATAGACTTTTTGTCTATGACTTATCTATGGCCACCTACCCACCTTCAGCTGACAGCTCCTCCACATCAAACAGGCAGAGTTACCCAGAGGCCCTTTGTGTGGGTTCAGGTGGCGAGTAGAAAGCCTCTTGAACCTCGGCTGTAATGAGTGACTAGGCAGTGCCAGTGCAGGTGAGCACCACAGGAATTCTGCAACCACAAGCCTTTGAACCTCCGGGGAGGGGCAACTCTGTGTGGGGGTGTGAGAGCAAGAACACTGCTTTAGGGGTCAAACCTGTCACTGTTTGTGTAGCAGTTGTTTGGGTGTGTTCTGTTCTTTGTCAATTTAAAAAATAGAAGGAAAAAAGAAATGAAGGAAACGGAGCTTGGGCCTCACAACACTTTAAAGGATGGGAGTACAAGTCTTATAGCATTTTACTGCAATGTAGATCTTTTAAAGTGTAAGATTCCAGCATAGTTGTATGCTCATGCGAGTGAGGAAAAAACAAATGACCAGCTCTGAGCACACAGAATTGAATACACTGTGCAGTGTTGCGCTTTAAACCTTCACTGCAGTACTTTCCATTTCCCAACTTCCATTTCAACTCCTCTAAATTGTCAAAGAACTCAAACAAGGATACATTCTTCCAGAAAAACTCCTGTGAGTGTACAGGATGTTATCATGGATATAGACAACTGAAACCACTTTAACAAGCATCAACAAACAGCTAGCTTCCGGCGCTATACAGGCCCCAACACAAACCTCACATAAGCACGCAAGCATGTGTGAGTCTTATATTACATTATTAGCTCTGCACTTCCGCAGCACTGTAATAGCGCAGGGATGCAGATAGGTCTGTTACCACCCACTGTCGCTGGAATATGGCTGAAAATATGGGTAGAAGTTCTTGGACTGTTGACCACAGGATGTTGCAACTGTGCATTTGGCAACTAATGTTGAGAAAGTGAGTCGCAGTATTAAATTGATTTAATCCCTTCAAAATAAAATGGGACATGTAAAAGATGTCGTTCTACATGGCAAGGGAGAAACATGACTTACACTCGAAAAGCATTCGGAGAGCGCAGACTCCACCAAGGCAGATCATCCCCTGTCACCCCTTTCACTTCTGCGAGCAGCGGTCTGCCTTGACCAACCAAATGAAACATACATGTTTGCCCCCCACCCGCATACCACCAAAATTTAATCATTTGTTCCTTGTGCCAGTATCTATTTTTCCTGAAAATTTCAGCCAAATCCAGCCATAACTTTTTGAGTTATCTTGCTATTAAACAGGCAAACAAGCGAACAGACAGACAGATAAATGCTGGCAGAAACATAACTCTGCCGTTTCTTGGCAGAGTAAACATAACGCGAATATAGTGGAAGAAAAGAGACGATAACAACAAATCAGACTGTAATGAACCTTTGGGGTTTATACTGTAGCACAGCAAATTAAAGCTTGAAAATGTGTACGTAGGCTAAAATACATTTGACTCAAAGTTGCAGACATAATGTAGTTTTTCTGAATAAACTGAGTTAAATATTTGAGCTGCTCTGGATGAAAATAAAAGGGAAAAGGGTAACAGCTGTTCTGCATAGGGTTTATTAAATTTATGCAAAGACTCAAACCAAACAGAAAGCACTGAATCTTATTTTGGTACTTTATTAACAGCTCATGACCTAAACTTGTCTTCTTCACTTTTGACAGGGACCTGCGGAGTAACATGATCAGTCGTATTGAACCAGGAGCTTTCCTTGGATTGCCATCACTCAAAAGACTGTAAGTAGCGCCAAGCCTTCTGCAGCTTAACTGGCTCTTTAATGTGGTTCTTCGAGTCTTTGTATAGTCTATATTCACACATAAATCCCCCTCTTGGGATTGCACCGACATGTATATATTTTTTATTATGACTATTGGATTTAAATTCCATTTTTTTAACTACACTAGCATGGAGTGCCTTCTGTCGTTATTACAAACATCATGGTTTATGAAAAGTGGAAATGAAGCATTTTTTATTCTGTATATCTTCTGTTGAACTTTTGATGATTTGTCTATTTTCAAATGTGGTTCAATCAATTTTGTTTGGAAAACAATGCGTTGCATCACAAAATATTTGTAGCTCTTCGGAGGTTTTATGTGCAAGAGACATTTATTTTTACTGCTTTTCCCCAGTGACTAGTTGACCACTTTCAATACGGCCTAAGATTGCGTATATTGTGTGTAAAGCAGCTGTTCTGTGTATCTATATCTACAGCGTGCTATGTATGTCTAGAGCATATCCGATGTCCATAAGGGAGTATGGACTTGCCCCAGACTATTCCTGCGGCCTTGTTTTCTCTGGCTTCGTGCCACAGACCACTGCAGACAGCATGAAGTCTTATGTACTTTCACACACTACCCAAAAATGAGGGGAATATAGAGTACAGACCTGTCTGTGTGTAGTCTGAATATATGTGTGAGGATAATTTCCAAATGCAGGGAATACATGAAACTGAGCATGAATAGTGAAATATGCGGTGTGCTCGTGGGAGGTCAGAGACTGTAAACATAAGCGTATATACTTGTGTGTGCGTGTGAGCGAGAGCAGTAACACAGCGTGAATTGGAATCATCCGACAGTACCCAGCCACTGCCAACACAAACTTGAGCTTGGCTGCTGCTGTGGAGCAATAAGAGTGAAACAGGAAGGCAGTCAACTCCTTGGCTCAAACCCTGCTACATTTCCCCCTCCTCTTATTGCATATTCATGCCACACTCAAGCCTGCCTACATGTCTCCTGCATCTGAAGCCTTTAGCCCACACACAATATGCTCATAGATATAGTCATAAAGGATTCCCTTGTCACCGCAGAGTGATCCGAGGCCACATGTGGAAAAGCTTGTAGCAGAGTTTTGGTTTGGCCACGCTTTAATTCCGCTTCGTGTCTTCGTTAATTTCAAAGGGGAGTTGTCAGTCATCGACCATGATGTGGAGGAAGCAGTGAAAAGAGAAGATCCCAGAAGACAATAAGGCAGTGCCTCTATAAACACAGAAGCGACATCAAGAGTTTCACTATCATGCACAAAATATGCCGGCTTTTGCCTTTATTTAAAAAGTAAACTCGACAAAGCTGTTTACATTGCTAATGAAAGTGAATATCCCCCCTCAAATGCCTGTTTATATGCAGCCTTGAAGACCCAGATTAAGTGTACTAACATGTTGTTTATCGTCAAAATTTGGGAACGTGGCTTTAGCTTCTTGTCAAATTGTGCTCATTTGTGTCGCAATATTTTTCAGTTTTGAAGGAATCAACACAGATTTGCCTTTTGCCTTGAGGTGGAATCATTGCGATTAACCTAAATCTTGTTCATATGCAGTTCTTTCATAGTATTTAAAACTTGCGTATATTTCAACTTTCCATCAGAAAAGTAGGTCTTTGCACTTCTTTTCCAGCTTGAAAAGGTATATGATGGTTGTTTGCTTATAGTCCACAGAGCGAACCATAAAGAAGCTATAAAATGCCACAGCCTGCCATAAAGAAATCCAACTGGGACACATTTTCCAAATACACTCCACGAATGCTCCTAAACCCTGAATAATACCAGCACAGGTCTAATTTGGAACATGGAAATGGAATATACTGTTTACGAAATCCGTATCAAGTATAAATGGAGCATTAGTGCATGTAAACATAGCAACTGAGCCAGTGATGGACCCTGGGAATGTAAACTCACAAGCTGTGCATCAAGAGTCGACAGCTACCAACAGAAGCGCTATTAGTTGTTGGGTTTTTTTTTTCCCCCCTATCATATTCATATTGGGTTTTCCTATTGACATTGAAGTGTTTCCATATTCATCTGTGGGGGGGGGTCAAGCCGTCCCTTACCCCTTCGTCCCTCCTCTCACCTCTTTACGCTGCATTCCACCAACAGCTGAACAGTTCCCTGCATGAGCCTAATCACATCAGGCTATTTTTGCTCCTGCTCCTCATATCATTGACGACAACTGAAGCACTGCCCTCAAATGGTCCTCGGTGCTGTTAATTTGCTGCATGCCTGTGGCAGAAAGGCGTGTTTGAGAGTAGTCTTTGGTTATGAATACAAGTCCAATGAGCTTATGAGGGGAAATCGGATGA
>JAPTYR010000011.1:15822033-15840031 GCA_029814505.1 Siphamia roseigaster
TTTTGAAAAAGTCTGGAGTGTGTCTGTGGATAAAGAACATGTACCCTGTAATATTATTTTACAGGAGACCCGTGAACCCAGACTCCCAAGGCCCATCATCTCTGCCCTCACACCCAGTCGCTCCCGAAACCACTTCATCTCCGCAAGCTCCACAAATCACTCCATCAGTGAGTACACACCGCCGTCAGGGTGATCACATTAACACAGGGTGCTTGTGCAAGTCTGGAAAGTCTTAAAAAGTATGGAATTTTAAAACACCGTTTTCCAGACCCTTGAAAAGTCCTGAATTTTGCGTGAAAGTCTTAAGTATGGGAAACAAATCTTAAAGTAGAATTTTAACATTTGCTTAAATCATTGTGAAAAGATAAATAGAAAAGGTATTGTGAATTATGTGTTTGTTTATTTAATACTATAAAAATTAACTTTTCTAATAAACACAACTGGTATAATTTCAACCAATGAAGTAGGCAGTAGATACACAAGTATAAAAGTACATCAAGTCAAGGTCTGGGGTAAAATCAGTTTGGAAAAAGTCTGGAATTTTGATTTGGAAAAACAGCAAGTACGCTGTCCTCAGCTGAACTGTAAGTCCAACATGTGTCTGTCTCTGTTGTCCCGTTAGATGCCTCTGAACGAGAGCAATGTTGTTCAGAGGGCTCGACGCCTTTTGGTCTACACCGTCGAAGCCGCCAACTTCTCAGACAAGATGGACATTATCTTCGTAGCTGAGATGATCGAGAAGTTCGCCAAGTTTGTTGAGAAGTTTAAAGAGGTAAGAGTTGCTGTGCTTGTGCTGGTTTCTTTTTTTTTTTTACCCAAGAATGTTCGTGTTTGAGTGAAATTGCAGAAGTCTTGATATGCTAATTATAGGTTTACCTTCCTGCATATTCATGTATTTGTTGATTTAGTAGACTCAAGTACAACTCAGCAGTCGAACATTGTCGTGTTATGTCATGAGAAATCATATTATGACTTTCAGTGCAGCTGTAATTAAAAAGCACAAACCGTTTTCATAGTGGTTGCTTGAAATCAGTGAAAAACACTCCGTTCACCAAGTATTTGAATGTGGATACATACTTATTCAAGTTTCACTGAGTACGCTGAGTTGTATAGTGTGTGCGTGCGTGCATTTATCCACTCATTCCAACTTTTTCTCTCATGTCTCAGGTGGGTGAGGTGATGTTAAGCATGGTGAGTAACTTGATGCTTGCGGATGAGAAGGTGCTTTGGACGGCACAGCGTGAAGCCATGGCCTGCTCCCGCATTATCGCCTGCCTCCAGAAGATCGCAGTCTACCGCTTGGCTACAGCACAGGCTTTCTCACTAGTTCGTAAACAACATAATGCCATTTTACATCTAATACTGTGGCTAAAAAGCTGTCTAGCTGATTATCCTCATCCATGCTCCTCTTCTAGACATCTCCAAACATAGCCATGGAGGCCCACGCTGTCAGGGTTAACGACTGGAACGGCATGACCTGTATGTTGTTCCAGAGACCCAGCCCCGAGCGCACACCCATCCACCTGACCTTCAAATGCAACACGACCAGCTCCTTCTCTAGCATTCTGTACAAGGTCAGTACAGCAGCAGTCCCGGAAATCAGAAACTATTACAGATTTGTTGCCAGTTTTAAGGTTTCAGCGATAGCTTGTATGTCATGAACTTTAAAACACATCATTGAACTGTAGAGATTGGGTTCCAGGGCATCTGGTGAAATGGCAATTTTTCTTGTCATGGGAAACATATCATAAATGAGAAAATCCTGGAAAATCTTGTGCTGTCCTGGAAAAATGATTCTAACACATTCCTGTTTTCTTTAGTTTATGAACTTTTTGGTCAGTTTATAGACCAGAGTATTTTCAGTGGGAAAGCTGTGAACACACCCCAACGTTACTTCATATTTAACAACGATGTAAAGTGTTGTGTAAATGTCGTCTGATTGGTAGTTTTTATTAGGTTTATAGGGCAACTTTGTTTTTTTATTAAGATGAATAATAACAGCATGTTTGATTCAGCTCACATGTTCAAGCTAGTTTTTCCTGCAAACGTCTTTCCAAATCTATGTTGGAATATAATGAATGCTTTGTTCACGACTCTCCCAAAGAAAATGACGTGAAATTGGCAACAGTTCATAATTATGCAAATCTGTTTTTTAATAGGGAACGATGTAGGTGCGGTATACTACAATTATCATGTCATAAGTTCATAGGTTTTGCTCTACACTTCAAATCTTTTTTTTTTTTTTTTTAAAGTCAGACCTTTGTCACACGGTCTAGAAAAGAAAACAAAAGTAACAGCATGAAAGAAAAGGAACATATTTATTCCAAAATTCTCACCTGGGTGTGTTTTGTCTCTGCAGAGCACTGTCGTGGAGGCTTCTCTGCAGCTTCCTCAGTCTCTGCTTTCCCAGTCAGCTCCCCCTGGTCCAGCTGAAGACACCGTCTACAAGCTCTACCTGCTGGGCTTCCGCAACGGGAAGTTTTTTCCTTCCACTGGCAACTCTTCCCAGCTGGCTGACGGAGGGAAGAGGAGGACTGTGACCACCCCTGTCATCATGGCTAAGATAGGTGAGTAATAAAGCTTTGGTGTTAGAAATCTGTGAAGGAAATGACTGGAGGAGAAGAACAAAACAGGAACTCCACTAAGGCACATTATGACACGGTTTAATTAAAGCCTTTGCCTCCATGTGTGTGTCGGTAATTAGATGGTTTGTCCCTCCGTGGCCTGCGGACTCCGGTTAACATCACCCTGCGACGGCTCGCACGTGGCTCGGATCCTGTGTCCGCCTGCTGGAACTTCAGTTTAGTGGGAGGCCAGGGGGGATGGCAGAGTGACGGCTGCCGCATACTGGGACATCACGATAACTTTACCACCATATCCTGCAACTCACTGGGCAACTATGGCCTCCTCATGGTGGGTGTTTGAATGCAAATGGAGTCTTTATCAGGGTACATTGGTTTTTAAAAAGGTCATATTTTGCTAAAACTAATCTAATTTCCTAATCTTTCTCAAAAATTCCAATGTTCCTTGACTTTGGTTTTATGCACAAATGGCAAATAAAGACCTTGATTGGTTGATTGATTGATTGATAGTTAATGTGTCTTTGGTACAGTTATTTGTGTATTTGGACCCGAACAGTTCATAAAGTTTAAATTTGAACCCTCCAGGTGCTGCAAAGCTATCATATTCATTTTGACACAAATTGAGTGGATTTCTACCACCTGTTTTAATTCCTTCCTTTGTCTTTTTTTCTATAACTAGTTGTGTCACAAATAAGGTCAATATTTGCAATGAACATTTCTTTGAGTATGCCAGCAGCATTAATTTTCCATTCTTTTCTTTAATGTTTTGTTCATTTTAATGCCTGTTACAACTAAAGGTACATTTGTTTGGACAAATATGACAACAAGAAAAATAGCTCATAAGAGTTTAATTTAAGACTTGATATCTGTCCATTTTCAATGCTTTTCTTGATAATAACCAAAATCACTTCAGTTCTTTTCTGTCTTTTAGTCACATGATGCAAACAGGCGTTAGTACTGGATTGCGTAACCATTGTTTTTGATAACCATTGATGGTCAAATACTTTTTTCCATGACTCCACTTACAAACTTCGAGGAGATTACCCAACGTTTAATTGTTGGTTGTCTTAACAAACACAAGTGGCTGCACGGTCAACAACCGTGGGGGCTCATTTGCATTTGAATAGCCAGCACTCAAATGACCTTTTTTCACATTAGAACTGAGGCATAAAGGCATCTGTCATTTGGTAGTTGAGTACTGTTTTAGAATAGAGTTTAATTTAATTGAATAGATGTTATTGTCATTACAAAATAACGATGTACAGTGCTAGGAATTTTTTTTTTTTTATTCTGTCAGGCACTTAGGTTATACAGATCAATTATAAATTCAAGAATTAAGTACAAATACAAAACATGTGAGTAAAAAGACAATACAAGTTTAAAAAACAGTCAAGTTCAAGGGCCTCAATTTTTTTTCTAATTTGTTTTTTTTTACATATCTACCATAGAAAAGGCCACTCACACAAACAAAGTGAGTCCACTGTCAAATACAAATGACCTTAATCTCGTTTTGTCTTTGTCATAATGCGCAAATAAAAAAAAATAAAAAAAAAAAGCAAAGCTGCTGTTACAGGCTAAATGACCTCACCCTTGAGTTCAGCAACAGCACCACAATTCATCTACTTTATACCGCAATTCTAACTTGTTGAAACCTGCAGAATTTCTGTGTGCCAAAGAAAAGCTTTTAGCCATATGGGAGGAAACACTGAGCGTCAACCACAAAAATCATCTTTGTGTCTCACACTTGGTATCTTTTACTTTATGGGGTTTATTTCTGAGTAATTGGTGGGTGGTGATGTAACAGCATCATATAACCTTGTGACTTGACATGTCTTTTGTAGGACCTTAACAAGATGGATTATTTCCCTCCAAGCATCCATCTGCACCCAGTCATCTATGCCACTTCTATTATACTACTACTCTGCCTGCTCACAATTATTATCAGCTACATCTACCATCACAGGTAAGGGACTTCTCTTTGTTTTTATGCAGAGTTGCTTGTTGTTGTTGTTGTTGTTGTATACAGCCTGCAGGATTTTTTCACCTCCAGCTCTGATTGAGGAGCAGTGTGTTTTCCTCTCTGGTCTAAAATCAGTGTTCGTATTTATCATTCATTGATGCACAAGACATTTCAGCTGCTGGTTTTAATGAGTAAATGTAGAACTTGCCTCACAACCTTCCATGATAGTTTTTTTAATATGCTGCGCATCTTTTATCTCAGATCTGTCCGTGTGAGCCGCAAGTGTTGGCACATGTTGGTCAACCTCTGCTTCCACATCTCCCTCACCTGCGGGGTCTTTGTAGGTGGCATCAATCAGACCAGCTATCCAAGTGTCTGCCAGGCAGTGAGTATAGACCACCTGCATGCATCTTGCACCCTGCTGTGCATGCTTTTCCCCAAACAGAATATTCAGCACTGAGACATGAACAACTTTTTTTGGATGTTTTCTCAGAAAAAAAATTGCCTTTGGCTAAGCTGACTCTGCTTCTAAAACTTCTGGAAACTCAGTTAAAGATACATTAAAAGATGCAGGAGATATGTTTTGTGTCTGGAGGTGCTTCTCCAACTCCTCTTATGTTGTGTTGAATGGAGACATATGACTTATTCATCTTTCAGTACACAAGATTTTGAGTAAGAGCATTTAGTTTATTCATTTAATTCCTTGTAGCACCTTATTATGTTATAGTTTCCCTGAAAATGTGATGAAATTCACCTGATCGAAAATGTAATGACAGCTGGACTGATTCATGGAATAAAATGTCCTGACCGATACTGTGAGGAAATAGAAAATACTTGTAACACATATTGTAAGGTTCTTAATAAAACTCTTTATATAGAAATGCATATTTACAACAGATGATGTGTTGTTGTCAGGAAAAGCAGAACTTTGAACTGCAGTCTTTTTCATTGGGAATTGATGTTGTGCAAGTACCCCCCCATTAGAGCAAAGTGGATCTTTGACACCATCACACAATAACATAAGGTGCAGAAGAGAGCACAGGATGCACATACAGTCAATAACGGCAGTCAATTTAATCTATGAATCTGGTTTTGCATTGTTGGGAAAAATATTATTACACCACATTTTATTCCATTATGGGTCAAGCTATTATTTTGCTTTTCACTTCAGAACTAGCCAACTAGCTGTCGGAAGTGACAGCTAAGGGTATATGCCCGAACGCCCCCAGTCCTTACCCAGGCAGCTATGATGTCATGACGTGAGGCATCCCCAGGTCATGACCTTTCATTTGCACTTACTTGGAGGTCAACCGGACAAATAGTTCCAGAGATAAAGGCAAAAGAGTGTTTAGTGATTTCAACCTTTTGAGCGGCCTGTTGTGGGCAATCTAGAAATGGTAAATCATTCAAAATCTAATCAGTTCTTCCTCTCCATTATATCCATCCATATGCAAAATATGAAATTTGTTGACCAAATATTGTTGAAGTTATTATGCTAACACCTACAGCATCCGGAGCCAGCAGCGGTCAGACCAAAAACATAATATCCCTTAAACTCCGTTCAGGGATATAATTATGTCAATGAATGCCACAGCAGTACCTCTAAGGCTGGAGATAACATATTCAAAAGTGCTCAGCGTTTATAAACACTTAAATTGTTGTTCCTGCTGAAAACAGGTGTATTCTTTTACCCTTGATGTATTGACTTGCTGCATCTTGCTTGCTTTCAACAATGATGTAAACTGCCTCCAACTCACAGGTGGGCATTTTGCTGCACTATTCAACCCTGGCTACAGCTCTGTGGGTGGGTGTGACCGCTCGTAACATCTACAAACAGGTGACGCGCAAGGCCAAGCGCTATGAAGAGCTGGATGAGCCACCGCCTCCACCACGGCCAATGCTCAGGTACAAATTAAATCTGCAAATTTTCATAACATAGTCTTAGTTCTTAGTTCTTTGCCCATAGAGGGCATGAGAAGAACTAGCGTTATTAATGGCTGATTTGTTTTTCCCGCTTTTTGTTTACTTCTACTTTTGCTTTTGTTGCTGACGTTAAGTTGAATATACAGTTGTATAAAAAATATCACTGCCCTTGTTTTATTCAATTTCTTCTTTTATCTTCATGCCTGGTACATCTAAAGGTACATTTGTTTGGACAAATATAATAAAAGCTGAAATCTAGCCCATTTTCCTTGTTTTATTAATGATAACCAAAATCATTTTAGTTTTTACATCAATATCTATGGTAGTGTACTACCAAAAATTGTGTTTTTAAGCATTCAGGGTTTTCTTTTCTGTTTGTTTTAGTCACATGATGCACACAAGAGTTGGTGCTTGATTGCATAAGCATTGTCTTTGATGGTCTAATAATTTTTTCCACAGCTGTATATAACACGTTATATATGTAAGTTAGTGCAGAATACCATTGTTGTATTGCAATCCAGATAATATATGGGTATAGTTTTGCTTTGAGATGAGTAAATGAGATAATATGAGTTTTAATACATAACGGGATATAAATAAAAAGAACCAATGGTGATACTTATCTTGGCTCCTGTTTGATGATGTAATTACCACATGGTGTCAGTGTCGAGCACTTTACTGTCCCATCGTGTCAGAGATGGTGCTCTTGTGTCCAATTCCTATCCACTATTTCTGATTTTACCCTAAAGGTTCTACTTAATTGGCGGAGGGATACCCATCATTGTCTGTGGCATCACTGCAGCAGCGAACATCAAAAACTACGGCAGCCGGACAAATGCACCTTAGTAAGTACTAGTTCCTGTTGAGACAAAACACTGGATGGAAAGCAATGAAACCGTTTTTTGCAGTGGTATGCCCTCATTGAATCGCTGTGTCATTTTATTTCGACAACCGTGTTTAATGAGAAAGCCCACAAGATCTTTTACATTCAGTCCTCGGGTGGAATTGGGTGTTATCGACTGGCCTGCTTTAGTAAATAATGCATATTCTTATGAGGCTTGGACAAGTTTATTCCCTGAAGTTTCGATTATAGTGGGCTATTAATGGTGTGTGCATCCAAGCACCAAGCAAATGCTGCCAGTTCACAGCAAACTCCTCCACCCCCTTCTCTACAGTGGCAGCTGTTTAGATTGTGCAACATGGCTGACTAATTGAGAAATCTGGACCTGTATCTGTCTGAAGTCATTGGAGTTTAATTAACATTTTGCAAGAGAGATTATTCCAGCCTCCGTTATTAAATGTAATGGGACAGTTCCTGTACAATGAAATGTAAATGTTTTTCAAAAAGCTGTTTCAAGTCTCTTCAGTAAATAATGATGATGACAGATTAAAATGCAGAGAGGAAGTATTGTTTTAATGAGTTCTACTTTTCTGTCAGAAGATGCTGTATGGTGTAAGTTATTCCTAAAAGATGCTTTTATCTCTCAGTTCCATGTTTGTTTGATACGTAAGGCTGGTTTAATTGTTGTTGTCCGTCTCTTCCACTTCCAGTTGCTGGATGGCATGGGAGCCGAGCATTGGGGCCTTTTATGGTCCAGTGGGATTCATCATGTTTGTGGACTGCATGTATTTCCTCAGCATTCTGCTCCAGTTGCGCCGTCACCCAGAACGGCGATATGAGTTTAAGGAGCTGACTGAGGAGCAGCAGCACCTGGACTCAGCAAATACTGACACTGGGCCAAATGGTCCCAGCAGCCACCACCACCCCCTCACCCTCCAGCTCCAGCCACATGAGGTGTCCTCCTCCGTCGTGTCTCCTCCACATACTGTACCCATGGCGGCCCTGGAGAATGAGCACACCTTTGCTGCTCAGCTGATGGGTGCAGCAGGGGCCTTAGGGCTGTACGCCGCCCTCTGGGTGTTCGGGGCCATGGCTGTTTCACAGGACCATCCCTTTGATTTAGCTTTCACGTGTCTGTTTGGAGTGGCTGCACTGGCACTGGGGGCCTTTATGGTGGCGCATCACTGTGTCAACAGGCAGGACATGAGGCGTTACTGGTCGCAGGCTTGTTGTTCAGGGAGACGAGCCTATTCAGCTCAGGAGGATGTCCTTTTGCCCCAGCCAGGCGTGGCAATGACATCCACACCAGGAACTGCGAACAAGGCAGATGGAGAGTCTGCAAAGTGTGGCCACAGCAGTGCCGAATCTTCATACACAAACAAAAGTGCCCCAAGCATTCGCACCTCCGCCCAAGGTAGCAAACTGACCAATCTGCACGCAGAAGCAGCTCAGTGCAAGTCTGCTTCTGCGCCAGTGGTCACTAACGGTGCAGCCATTCTGGACAACAGCCTGACTGAACATTCAGTAGACAATGAAATTAAAATGCACGTATCACCAGTAGAGGTGCAGTTCCGCCCAGTGAACAACATAAATAATCCAACAGCTGCCACAAACGGGCACACAAGCAGGCATCACAAGAACAGAGTGCGAGCGCACCGGGCAAGTCGGTTAACCGTGCTGCGAGAGTACGCTTATGATGTGCCTACCAGTGTGGAGGGCAGTGTGCAGAGCGCCCCGCACAGACGGCACCACCATTATGACATAGCAGCACGGAACAGCAGACGAGCTGCCTATATGGCCTACAGGGAGCGGCACCAGAGCCAGATGCAGCAGGACAGCAGTGACAGTGCAAGCCTTCCACGCCGCTCACGCTACGCCGATAAGGGCGGTGGCAGCACACTGGGAAATGGGTCACTAGGGAACGGATCACTGGTGGCGGTAGAGGCGGAGCAGGTGACAACTGCTCCAGCATCAAGCTCAAGTAAAGACTCTAGTAACGCAAAGCAGCCCAGCAGCACAGAACTAGAAAGTCAACCCAAGTCATATGGACTCAACCTTGTCACTCAAAATGGAACACTTAAAGATAGTGGACAAACAGTGCCTTTAATTAACACAGAGAGCACAGGCAGCATTAAGACTGGCTTATGGAAACATGAAACTACTGTGTAGTGACAGTTTCCTTCCCAATGACTGCATCTTCAACATGCTGTTCCTTCTAAACTGTGAATCTTTCCAAGAAAAATGTACAATCAAGAAGACTCTTTTGAAAGTAATTTCTGGACACATAGCCACATTGCTGCCACTCAGTTTTGTAGATATTGTTTTGTAAATTGTCTATTTTTTATAACGTTTAATCCTTTTTATATCATTTGTGATTTCTGTACATGGAATTGCATGTTCTGAGCTCTGTCCCAGTGCATACTGTTATGGGCTTTTCCATTCTCTAGTTTGTCCCAATAAAACACAAGTTCCTGAAAGACTGTGTTTGGTTCTGTAGTTTGCTCATGCAGCAGCAGAGGTCCTGAGCCAGCTTCCAACTTTATGAAGAGGATAAACGATATCCCAAGTCTGTAAGCACAGACAAGTACAGTTCACCAAACCTATCACAATGATTTAGGTACGATGTACTTTAGTAATTGCAGAGTCTCAGGCCAGTGCACATCAGTCTTTTTACAAATAGTCTAGAAATTGTCATTTGATCCCACAGCAGTTGTGTCCTGTGTAAGTTGAACTGAAGAAAATGTATGACTGATGGGTGTGATTTATGTTTTTTCTGAGTTAGTCCTACTTAGAACACATGTAAACAGACATTGTTTCATGTTTTTGCTGTCCATATAAATCACTTGATGTCATTTACATGCCACTGTCATGCACTGCATTCTGGGAAATATAAGCTTTTCGAGATTTATTGGAAACTGATCATTCATACCAGTGTTCCTGCTTTGATCACATTATATTTTTGTCGATTCAACACATCTATGGTAGGTTTTGATCATAATGTTGCTTTACCCCATTGTGGTTCTGTGTATATTTTGTTTTTCATAAAGTCACCTTATAGTGTACTAACAATGACACAAATTTAGGTGATTTCCATTTTCAGTGTGCACTGACCTTCCGCCAGCTGACTTCAGCCTGTTTTCTATGAATTGAACTCCACTGTGCACCTTCAATGAGAGTGGGGGTTATTCAAAGGGAGATTGTAGGTTTAGGAACTGTCTGGCGCTCCTCGCACTGGTTGTAGCGCAGCCACAAAAATAGGGCCCTCAGGACTGCTCTCGCTGACAATCTATGACAAGCTGGTAATTGGCTTTTTCACTGACCTTCAGGTGGCCTCCAGTACCTTTCTCTGCAGCAGAGCACCACTTTAATTGCAACTGAGTGTGGCTTTAGGCTCCATAGGTGTTTGCCGCCTGCCTGCTGGCAGATTTGATGAGTGTCCTGTTCATTCTGTGTTACCAGTGATTTGATGCCCAGGCTGTGACTGACAGCTGACTCACAGGGCAGGAAATCTGCCATGAGAGACGAAACGATAATGAGTGTAACTTCCTCCTCATCCATTCTTCTTCCAATCTCTGTCTCCTCCACAGCCGACAGCTGAACTGTAGTCCCACTCACAGCTTGACACTGCTGCCGGGGAGTGAAAATATAACAGACAGAGTATGTTGTCTGCAGATGGAGATGGATAAGTATGTTGTTCTAGATGGATGCAATATATCTGACCTGTGTCAACAGCTCGGGACCACAGCTACACAAAGTCTGACCCTGGATCAGTTCCATAATTAATATGGGTAGATGGTCGAGCTGTATCTGAAGCATATGCATAATATTCCCGTGGGTTCTTAAAAGGCTTGGATTTAGAAAAATGCATTTAATACCTTGTCTTTAAAATGTATTAAATGTGATATAGTAGGTCTTAAGTTATTTTCCTATAAACTTCTTAGCTGTATTGTGTTTAAATATGTTGGTTAAATGTCCAAGCTGCAAAGAAAGGAACATTATTTGCTTCAATTCCACCTGTTACTACCTTAATATTTATATTGAAATTAGGAACCAATTATTACTAACTTTGCAGCCCCTGATGAGAAATAACTCAGAACAGTGGAATCGAGGTATTGGAGTAAAGAAATAAACTTTCCCAAATTCTAGGAATCACATTTTTGCCAGTATGGCTGGGAAATACTATTAAAAAGTCTTAAATTTAACTTGTAGGGGCCTTGTTTATAATAAATGCAGGGTTTCAAGAGCACCAAGAAGAGATTAATTGAAATTTCATTTTCAGGGTCACTGGAATGTAATCTTGGATGATAAACCAGTAATGACAATTTCATACAACCATGTCGCTTTTTTTCCCCCTTTATTAAAATAAATGCATGTTACGGCATTTCTTGAAGGTATAATATACTGGAATGGCCTTTCATTGGGTAATAACTGCACTGGATAACATGTCAGTCTCAACAAGTTCTCTATCTGATGCAGTGAGGGGCTTCACATTTCATCATCACTGTCAGGTGATAGAGCAGAAAGATGGGACTGATTCAATGAAAAAAGGTCACATGGTCTGATTAGTCTAGATTGACCGTAATTTCCGTAAAAGTAATTTCCCCTCAAATTACTAACAGCAAAATTGGAGAAAAACACATGCACTGCAAAAATCTAAATCTGACCAAGGTTCAAGGTGTCTTTAATATCCCTGAGGAGCAATTTGTTCTGTAGCCACATTCACACTCGGTCACAACACAAAAACCAGTACCAATACAATACTTTTTCTCACACACTGCTGCTGCATGTCATCGTTGTCTGCACCATATTCTCATTTCTAGTAAAAAAATATCACATTTAAAATAAGACAATCACTTTAAGAGTAATTTTTCCATGAAACAAATGCTTATTTTACACAATGGATCCTGAAAATCTTAAAGAAATTTTACCAAGATGATTTTCCCTTGTTCCATTGGCAGATTTATTTATTTTATTTTATCTTCCAATGGAACAAGTGAAAATTATCTTGGGTAAGATTTATATATTTGCTGTCTGTTTTTTCTACATCACATCATGCTTCTCAGTGCACGCATTTTCCATCAAAACAACTTTTCTCCCCACACTATTTTGCAAATTCCCTGCCACTGCATCCTACACTGGCCACCACCAAAGACACATGATTCATCTAAGGAAGGAGCCATAAAAACTTTTTACTTTCCAGGATGATAGTGGGTGGCTCAGCGATAGCGAAGTGTGGAAATGCGAGACTAAATAATGCCTTTTAAGCCTCAACTCCATATGTTAAAAGTTTGGACAGAAAAGGAAATAAACTCCAGGGAGGGAATAAGTCTTAGTAACAGATGCGAAAATGATTCTCAAATTCAACAACTGCATCGGCATAGTTTTGGAAATACTTTGTTTTACAATGAAGTACTGCTTACTGATTGTGAGATAATACCATCCATTTACAGAAATAAACCACGCTGATGTTTTCACGGTCATGTCGAACACTTTAACGATTTAAGAAGTGATCAGTAATCGTCGCCTTGTGATTATTCCACTCATCCAGGAAGTCAAGACAGCACAGCTCCAATAGCTCCAATTTTTCATGAATGGCATATTAATAAAACACATATTTCACTCAGGCAAAGATATATTGCAGAGCCATCTTGGCTATGACAAATTGTAATAAGACTTTTGAATTATGCAGAGAGCAGTTACGCCTTGATTAGTGGCAGCCTCACTGATTCCCTCCAGGCATGAAGGAGTGATCTTCAAATAATCGCCAAGGTTCTTTAGCATTCCCATCTATTATAAAGTTCATCTAAGGTTGTCAACAGTGCAGGAATGACAATTGTTTGTGCTCTGTGGGGGGAAAAAAAAAGCTCATTAAGGCAAATAAACTGATAGAATCTTTGCCTTAAGATGACAGGGAGACCTTGAGCTACAGATCGATTGTAAATTAAGATAAAATAAATGAAGTCACTTCAATGTTATTTTGGTTTTACCCAAATGTTTTAGGGTCAAACATCAGAGTTATATCAGTGACACTCGAGGTCGCTGAGAAAACCGTTGATTTTCACTGGAAATTATAGACTTCCTGTGATGTTTTTCCTACTTTTTTCTGCTTCGTTTCTCCTTAGTTTGATTCACGGTGTATGTCTAAGCGCAGTTTCTTACCAGGAGGTCCATGGAATGACTAACGTGAGACAACTGATGTGGTGTTTACATTTTCCAATCACTGCTCACGGCGCCTGGAGGAAGCATCTGGCTCTGTTGTGGAGACTTGCCACCGGAATGAAGATGGATACTTTGTGGAAAGTGAAACCATCTGACTACTGATTGTAATTAGCCTGTCTCGGCCGTCCAGGAGAATTCAAGTATCTACACTATCACTGACTGTCAAACATCGGTCTTTGGAGACAATTGGTGAATGTACAGTGGTATGATAATGTTTGGGCACCCTTGATCAATTTCAAGATTTTCCTTTATAAATCATTGGTTGTTCAGATCAACAATTTCAGTTAAATATATCATATAACAGACAAACACTGATATTTGAGAAGTGAAATGAAGTTTATAGGATTTACAGAAAGCGTGCAATAGTTACTTAAACAAAAGCAGGCAGGTGCATACATTTGGGCACTCTTGTTGTTATATTGATTTGGATACCTTTAGCGCTAATTATTGGAACACAAAATTTGTTTGGTAAGCTCATTGACCCTTGACCTACATCCACAGGTGAAGCCAATCATGATAAAGTGTATTTAAGTTGGCCAGTTGCAAGTTGTTCTCCTCTTTGCGTCTTTTCTGAAGAGTGGCAACGTGGGAGCCTCCAAACAACTGTCAAATTATCTGAAAACAAAGATTGTTCAACATCACGGATTAGGGGAAGGATACAAAACCTAGCTCAGAGATTTCACTTGTCAGTTCCCACTGTGAATAACATAGTGAGGAAACCGAAGACCACAGGCACAGTTCTAGTTAAGGCCCGGAGTGGCAGGACAAGAAAAATATCAGATAAGCAGAGGCGAAGGATGTTGAGAACAGTCAAACTCCACCCACAGACCAGCTCCAAAGACCTTCAACTTGATCTTGCTGCAGATGGTGTCACTGTGCATCGTTCAACTATTCAGCGCACATTGCACAAGGAGATGCTGTATGGGAGAGTAATGCGGCAGAAGCCTTTTCTGCATGCATGCCACAAACAGAGTTGCTTGAGGTATGCTAAAGCACATTTGGACAAGCCAGCTTCATTTTGGAATAAGGTGCTGTGGACTGATGAATCTAAAATTGAATTATTTGGACATAACAAGGAGCGGTATGCATGGTGGAGGAACAACACAGCATTCCAAGACAAACACTTGCTAACCACAGTAAAATTTGGTGGTGGTTCCATCATGCTGTGGGGCTGTGTGGCCAGTGCAGGTACTAGCAATCTTGTTAAAGTTGAAGGTCGCATGGATTCCAGTCAGTATCAGCAGATTCATGCGAACAATGTTCACGCATCAGTGACAAAGTTGAAGTTGTGCCAGGGCTGGATATTTCAACAAGACAACGACCGTAAACACTGCTCAAATTCTACTAAGGAATTTTTGCAGAGGAACAAGTCCACAAACAGAAAACAGAAGAAAAAATGACATTTTCAACAAAATATTTGATCAACTGAAAATAAAAACAAGTGTCAACAACCACTGTCATTGATCCATCTCCATTCGTGTTAACCGTTTAACCACTGATGCGTCAGCACTGACGCCTTCTGAATGGATAATTCAGTTTAAATATTGAGAAAAATTAAATTGTTTTTTTTTTTTTTTACACTGTTTTTACTGAGTTCAGTTGATGGAACTGATGTATGGAGATGAACAGGTGTCAAAAAGAAAGACTAAATTAAAACTACTGGAACCAAATTACAATACTAGTATTTCTTTGTTTTTGTTTTTAACTTCATTTTAGTTAATTTTTTTAGCAAATGTTTTCAAGTTATTTGTTATTTTGTAAATATTCACTTAAGTTATATTCATTCAACTTACTTATTATTTTGTTGGTTTATTATTGATTTTATTGAACACATTGCCTGTTTTTGTTCAAAAAGTGTCAGGAGTTAAAGGGTTAAAGTTGAACTGGTTGAAGTTGATCCAGTGTTGTTGAATATTACAGCGTTTCCACTGTGGATTGTCTGAACATCCTATGTGATCACACTGAAAAACTGATAAACTGTATTTTACTGCAATTACTTCAATGTATTGATGTTGTGGATCGAGACAGCAGCTGTTTCGACCTTTAACCCTTTGATGCCTACTATCGCAAATATGCAACATACCAAAAATCATATGTTGTATGTGCTATAGTCAAATGAATTATCTCTACTTAATTTAGCAGTTACTTTTTTTAACCCTTTAACTCCTGAGACTTTAGCAGCAGAATAAGCAACAAAATGATCAAAAACCGCCAAAGTGATCAATACAAAACCAACAAAATAATGGATAACATGAACAAATTAAGACACAAACGGAACAAATATGAAGAAAAAATAATTTCAAATAACCCCAAAATGTAGAAAAATAAAGAAAATAAGTAACAAAATTGACAAAAAATGAATATTCACAAAATAACATAACTTCAAAGAATTGCTAAAAAATCAACTAAAATAAAATGAAGTAAAAAAAGAAAGAAAAAATAAGAAAAGACTTTTATTGTAATTTGGTTCCAGTAGTTTTAGTTTAATCTTTGTTTTTTTCTAAATCAGTTTCTTTTTGACACCTGTTTTTCTCCATACATCAGTTCCATTAACTGAACTCAGTAAAAACAGCAAAAAAACGGTTGAATTATTCTGAATATTTAAACATTTAGATTGTGTCAGCGCTGACGCAGCATGGGTTAAAGGGTTAAACTTATATTTAACCCCTTAGGGTCTGAATTTAAATGCAAGTAAAAAAAAAAAAAGTAAATGCTAAATTAAGTGGAGATAATTAATTTGACAATTGCACATACAACAGTTTTTTAGTTATGTATCATATTTGTGACAGTAGGTGTTAAGGGGTTAAATTCAGGCGTTAAGGGTTAACCTTGACTCTGAATTGGATTGTTTTCTGGTTTCAGATGCTACGGTTTCAGGGCCTTATTTGCGTCGCTCTACATTAACATAAGGCTCCCAGTTCATTTCCATTGTTAACAAGATGGTTTTCTTTAAAAACGCTAAAACCTTTCATGTCCCTGAAGGATCATCTGATTTGGAACAACACGGCACACATGACCAAACAATCAATGAAATAAATACACAAAATACAGGGAATAACATCAACATGGTTAATGGTGCATTGTCTCCAACTATCTCACCTACAGGCTGCTTCAAAACTTGACCCTTTAACTCCTGAGACTTTAGTGGTTCCACAATTTAAAAAAACAAAAAAAAAAACAAGCATAAAATAAATGACAAAATGAAGAAAAATGGTCAAATGGCGTCGCACGGCCTGTATACGAACTATAGAAAGAACTCTACGATCACCAGTGGGTGAAGGTGCAGAGAGGGAGGGACTGAGGTTTGATGGACATCTGAGGATCCAATCAGTGTCATGGTCATCATTACACTGGTCGGAGTTTTCCTGTGGTTCCACCCTCTAGACTGGTCTGAAACATTTGGGTTTTTGACAAACATTCTATTTTAGTGGTGACATGGGGCTGTGACGAGGTTTTCAGGAAATAGTGTCAAAAATGCTCCAGAAAACGTCTCCCACCTTTAAGAAAACCTCTGTACGACCCCATGACCCTAGTGAGGAGAAAGCGTTGTCGTTGTCTCCCCCTTATCCGGGTCCTGGTTGCCGGGGCAGCAGCCCAGACTTCCCTCACCCCACCCACTTCCACCACCGCCTCTAGGGGGATCCCCAGGCGTTCCCACATCAGACCACATGTAGAATCCCTCCAGCGTGTCCTGGGTCAACCCCAAGGTCTCCTCCCAGATGGACATGCCCGGGACACTTCCCCAGGGAGGCGTCCTTACTAGATGCCTGAGCCTCCTCAGCTGACTCCTCTGGATGTGGTGGAGCAGCAGCTCGACTCCCAGTCCCTCCCAGAAGTCCCAGCTCCTCCCCCTATTTCTAAGGATAAGCCCCGTCCACCCTGCCAAGAAAACTCATTTGGGCCGCCTGTACCCATGTTTGGGTCATGACCCAAAGTTCCAGACCATAGGTGAGGGTCAGAACGTAGAGGGACCAGTAAATCCAGAGCTCCACCTTCTGGATTAGCTCTGCCTTCACCGCAACGGATAAAGTGGAGCAAAAGTGGATTCAGAAAATGTTCACACAATGACCCTGCCAGATCTAAAGCTGTGGTACGACCTATGTCCTTCACTTCAACACCAACTACACTGTAAAAAATGACCGTAGAATTAACAGCAAAAAGTTGTGAAATAGCATAAAAAAAAAATCTGTCATTGAAGACACGTTGCAAAGTAATTTATTTGAGATGATTTTTGTGTAAACAAATCAAATATAGCTGTAGTTTTTACAGGAAGAGTCTGTGAACTAAAGCAGATTTATTTGTACAATTGATAGATTTCTATTGTTTTGAGGAAATAAATCGGTCTATTGAACAAGGTCAACAGACCTAAGTTGCATGCAGATGATGCTGTCACACAGCATTTCCAACTTTGACCAGTTGGTGGCGCTAGAGTTTGAATGTTGACAGCAAGAAAGTCGGTGAACCCAATCAGAC
>JAPTYR010000011.1:16119988-16132750 GCA_029814505.1 Siphamia roseigaster
AAATAACTGAAAGTAACTGAGTAACTTTTACTCAAATTACATTTTGAATGAAGTACTTTTGTACTTTTACTCAAGTACATTTTTAGATGAGTACTTTTACTTTTACTCTGAGTAGGATTTAAGCAAAGTAAAGATACTTTCACTCAATTGCAATTTTTCAGTCCTTTTTCCACCTCTGTGTATTAGTGAGTTAATGTGTGTCAGCCATGTTGACCTACCAGCTGGCTCAGACAAGGTGTTGTAGATTTATGTGTGTGATTTCCAAACAGCTGCTCAGCCATTACTCAGTGGGCAGTGCCAGTCAGTGTATCAATATAGCATGGACTCAGATATGGCTGCAGATTATTTTTGGTGTTTTTATTTGAACTGCAGGGGATCTACAGATATTTTGGAATTCCATTTCAATGTTTACATATTCCCCATGAACTACAGAAGGTCTAGAAATGACAGAGTAGTAAAAAGTAGACATTTATATTACTATGTAACTATATAACTGTGCATCTGTTGCCATAGATAACAGAAATAGATTAAAATCTGCTACAATATGTCACACCTTCCCTTTTTTTTGCCAATAATGGAAGTCTTTTAAGATGTCACTGACCTTGAAGGTGGAAAGTGGGCGATGTTGAAAGATAATACTTTGAACTTCGCTGACCCTTCCACTTATTTTGCTGAAGGACGATTAAAGCTACTTGACAACTTCAGCAGGAGCATGACCACACCATATATAAACCCATTTAACACCATATGTTTAGAGTACGTACAAGTGGAGACACTGAAATCCCTCATATAAAAGGGATTATGATTATTTGCGATGATTGTGGTTCATAGCTGCTCCTCAAAAGCAGTTTCTACTTGATAAAACACTTTGCAAAAGGCAAAGCTGATTGATAAATGAGGCTACAAAGCACACTGTACAAAAAGAAACGAAATTAGAGCCCAGTATATTTTAATATTACAATAGATATAGTTTTAGATCGAGTGCATACTTTAAAAAGCACCGAAAGGCAACACGCCCATATTGGATGTGGTCATTAAGTATAGTGCCCTGCTCTAGTGCAAACATTTAATTTATAAAAGAGGATTAAACTTACTAATTATCCAACATACATAAATAATCAACCATTATAGACCTTGAGTAATTATTGTGGCAACATTCCAATGAAAATGTCTCTATATTTAATCCTTTTTCGGTAATTTATCACAATATATTTTAATATTGTCCGCTGAATTTGCATTTTTTGAGAAAATATATTCTTTTCCAATGCTGAATCTGCACATGAAGTAGATGTTCATAAAAGCTCAGAGTAAATTTAAAGGTTATTATATCAGAACAAAAAAAAGGAAAAGTGACATTCTCTGCTAAATATATCATTACTGAAATAAAAACAAGTGCCTATATTAATGTCATTTGTTAAACGACATGAGTTTTACATTTGATTTATTGATGGAGATGTTGATGGTGTTTGAATTTTAATTTTGAAGCTCTGAATGTCCAAAAATACAAATATGATGGCAGTGAAAGGATGTGAAACTGTATTTTAATTGAATTATTTAAACTGCAAAAATGAAAATCTTACCAAGTGCATTTTTCCTCATTTTTAGTTAAAATATTTCATCACACTTAAAATAAGATATAATCACATAAAGAGTTAGTTTTCAGGGAGATATAAGAGATACATTTTAGACAATTAGATTTCGACAATCAAGATTTTTTTCGTAATTCAAGCAAAACTGCCAATGGAAAAAAGTTGTTGTTTAGATTTAGATTTTTTTTCCCATTGTTAATGGATAGAATTAGTGGTTTAAAATTTATTGAATATTTTGTATCATTGGATACTTGACAATTAGGTTTTTAAGATTAAATAAATGGCTAGTATGAATGAACATCTGAAATACCAGATGAATAATCATAGTCAAGTTGTATGAAAACAATATTGCAACAATAGACCCTCAATTCTTTTTCGTATCTGGACCCTGCACATGTATGGAGTTGAATATTTTTTCTAATATCTACATACCATTTCTTACATGTTACATTTATTGTTTTTATTTTGTGAATAATGATTTTATTAGTTCTTCTCATCCATAACATTTCTTTGCACTGACTGTATCTTAACACAAATAAACATATGCATGTCAAAAAGAAATTAAGTAAATATTTAAATTAAATACATTAAAAATGTACTTGATTGGAGCAACTGAAACAGAAATTTAATCCATGTGATATTGAAACAGCATCTAGAATCATGTGCCATTCCATTGTATCAAAAGGTCGTGGTAAAAGGATGTTACACTGAACTTCTACAGCAAATTATGCTTTTTTTTTCGAACATTGCTATAAGAATTTTGCAGGTCAGTAAAGGCACACTAACCAATTTTTGTAAATCTACGGTGAATTTACAACAGTTTTTGATAATAACTGTAAAATAATGTTAAATAGACATCCATACCATGTAAATTAACAGTGAAATCAGTCAGTTCACAATAACAGTAGATAACTAATTTAATAGCATAACACTGTGAATTGCTGTAAATGTCTGATGCTAGAACAGTATCTTAATGTATTTTTGTAAAAATGAATAAATAAATAAAAATACTGTTAAATATTCATTCCAACATATAAATTAACAGTTAATGCTTAGTACAGAATAACAAACTGTGATAATAGTAAATTACTGGCATCCCTGCTGCCAGTAATTTACTGTTATTTTACAGTGAAATTCTTTACAGTGATATCTGATGATGATGAAGGGCAAAAATGTTTAACTAAACATCATGTTTGGAAATAATTATTCGATTACTAAATGCAATGACCATTCAACATTTATCAGAAATGTTAAAACACCTCAGAGTTATTACGGGTGAAAAATGTGAGGCAAACAATCTTACAAAAGACACATGCAAAGTTTAAAAAATTGACAACCAGTGTGGTGAAGTGTCTTGACTCTGACTGCAATGGAAAGTAGGGATTGTTAAAATAAACTAAAGAGTGATGAAAAATAAAGTTATATTAGCCAGTACCGATGATATAAGGTCAAAGACTGTTTCTTCCTGGTCTAGAAAACTACTTGTGGGTTGCATGGTAGGCTCTTATCACTATCCACCCTCAGTAGATGGGTTAGTTTGGGCTTCTACACAAAAGCACAGTGCTATTAATGACATTTGATATCTACATTTGGAACATCTGATGTATATATGTATAGAAGATTTATGTTTATACCTATATTTTATATCTATCTATCTCCCTTTCTTTCATTTATCTGTATGAGACGAGTACAGAAATACCGGCGTCAAATTCCTGTGTGCAACATGGCAATAAATCTGAATCTGATTCTGATTCTGAAAACGTAGATAAGAAAACGTACCTCATGCCGAAGAGCAGTTATATTGACTTTCTAAGTGAGCTGATAATTATTTCTAAAACTGCAAAATCTTCATGTTTTAGTCATTTTCATGATCAAAACTCATTCTTTCTTCCCTCACAGGTGCACCAGCATCCCCTCTGAAGACTATGAATCAGAGGATGCGTACTGTGGTGAGAGGGAGTCCTCTGGAGAGGCTTTGGAAAGCACCACCCTCCACATCCTCTCCCCAAAGCACAGGTCGCAAAGCCCAAGGGAACTTTACACATCTGAGTCACAGGATGAAGCATACTATGGGGAAATGGACAGCGATGCAGACTTCTCCAGGGAACCCCAGCTTCTTTCTACTGAGCTGCACCTGCCCTCGTCTGTCCATCGAAGTCACCTGGAGCCTGTTTTTAGGGAAAATGATGAGGCAAAGCGATGTTTCTCCCCTGGGGACATGGTGGAGCTCCAGGTTTCCCTATCTGAGCAAACCCTGGACGACATAGGCTGCACCTCTCTTGGGAGTGCGTGTGGAATCGAGGGAGAACTCTCAAACAGAGAGTCCAGTGAGGTGACGCATACCGCCACGACATCACACTATGTCCCGTGTCCTGTCAGAGAGCCCCTCAGCCAGCATGGACTGGTGCTCAGCTCACCCTCTATGCTGGGGCAGGTGGAGGTCACTTTGCAGCAGCCGGCAGCATCAGGAGCAGGGAGGGGCATCCAGAGTGGGGAAGGCGGAGGAGGTTGCCTGAGGGTCACTGCTGTTGGATCCCGAAATGAGGAAGATGAAGTAGGAGGGCACTATGAGGGAGTCCCGAGATCATTTACCGTGTCATTTGGAATTCCTTCAGAAGAAGCAACACCAGAAGAGGAGCAGGAGTCTGATTCTGATTCCCAAGGAGATCAAGACAAACCAAACAAGCACCGGGCAAGACACGCCAGTAAGTACCCACTGATAATTACAGCTGGTGTTTTGTCTTAGTGTACATTTATCCTCAATTTGTGTGTGAGAGTGAATGTATGAAAGACTGTAATCTATTCTTCAAGGGTCAATTTGCAAGCTAATAGAACAATAAATTGCATTTGTCAACGACATATGTGCATTCCAAAACCGGATGTCCAATGTGTAAGCCTCAGAATAGCATGTGTCACTCTGGAGGGGGCCGGGAAGGGGCTAATTCCTTCAAATGGAAGTGGATACATCCGGGTCTAATGTGAATCACAACAGAATCAAAGTGGCAGGAGCTTTGGTCATCTCGTAATGGAAAACAAAGGCTCGATGAAAATAATTACAATGGAAACAGGTCAATTGTAGTTTCCCTGATCATATGTGCCTTATAAATCACGTCTCCATAATGTGTTTGAAAAGGCTTGATGATGAATGTGGATATGGGGGCGTTGCCCTGAACTGTGTGGAAGACATAAATATAACCCCAGCACGCTGATGATGCCTGCAGAAGTGGCCTTTTGACAGACACCAGCATGTGCTCCCATAGCCCGTTACCTGATCCTCTCAAACTGGGTGCTTTAACTGAGCTAAAAAAGTGAGTCCATTGCTCACTCCCGCCGTCTCTTCCACCTTCAGGTTAGTCTTGCAGGAATATAAAGAAGTAAGACTGCTTGTTGTGTTATTGCAGACCTATATTGTTAAATACCTTGAGAGACTGAATGGTATGTGGTGTTGGTTATTACCTCTGCCGGAGTATCACCAAATGTGACAGATTTAAGAAGAAAGGCTTTTAAATGGAGAACTTGTCAACTTACAGATGAGGGCTTGTAAAGACGTTTTCGTCCTGGTGAATTTATCGCACTGAGGCTTTCTTTAGGCTCTCTCAATTCCCCACTGATTGCTAGTTTATAGGGATGAAGGACTAATTAGATGTAGCATATTGTCTGTGAACAAATGGAGATATTAGATATGGGTCAAAAGACTTTATAGATGCCTTTATGAATGTTCAGACTGAATTAACAAATTTGGAGAGATATGCTTTTAGACTATGTGTATATATACACATGTGGTTTTTGTGTATGTATGTTACTGTTTTATTTTTCAGTTAATTAGTTAATGCTTCTGTTGGTCTACTGTGGATCGTTGTGTGTTCCCTTCATCTGTTCAGTAATAGTTTATACATCATTAATGATACGTTTGTCATATTGGACCCTGTTTTCAGTTCTGCTTCTGCTGTTAATGTGAAGGTAGTTATATTTACAAAGCATCTTTCACCACTGTTTGTTCAAACCCGACCTTTAGACTTCTAAACCATTTGTATGGGTTTGTGTGATTAGTTATAAACTTACTTTGCTGTGTTGTAAAAGTAAAGTTCTACATCCATAACATAATTAGTCAATTACAAATGATCAAAAATCTGAGAAGAACAAATAAGATCATCACAATGTGGAAATTGAAAAGCAAGTTCCCATCAAAACATTCACGAATAAATGGAATTATTTGTGAATTTGTACCTCATGATAAGATATTATTATTAAGATATTATTCTGCCCAGAATCTTTCTTCTGCTTCCCTTCTTTGAGACCATTTACTGAAGTCCTGACTTATTCTTTTCCTTTTCTACACAGGGCTCAGGCGTAGTGAGAGCCTGTCTGAGAAGCAGGTGAAGGAGGCCAAGTCCAAATGTAAACGTATTGCTCTCCTTCTCAAGGCTGCTCCGCCCAACCCCAACAACAAGGGGGTGTTGATGTTCAAGAAGCATCGGCAGAGGGCAAAGAAATACACTCTTGTGAGCTACGGCACAGGAGAAGAGGAACCAGAGTACGGAAGTGAAGAGGACGAGGACAACGAAGACGAAACCCATGCTGTTGAGTTTACTCTTGTTGCTCCAACAGATTCAGAATCAGACACTCATTTGCTCACGAATGCCAATAGTAGCAAAGGTGTTCTAACTATAAACTGGGATAAAGGTCTCCTTGAGATTGAACGAAACCTGAACAACCAAGAAGAGATGGAATGTTTGCCTGAAACCAAGGGAAAGGGTGCCCTAATGTTTGCCCAACGGCGCCAGAGAATGGATGAGATTTCTGCTGAACATGAAGAGCTAAGGCGCCAAGGTATTCCTGTTGAGGGACTGGTAGAAGCTGAAAAGAAGCAGGAAGTACACTCCTACATCCAGTCTACAAATGAAGGCCATGCATACATGGATGTGAATATGCACCAACAAACTCAGCACCAACAACACTACCAGCAGTATCAAGGGCAACAGTACTATGAGCAACAGCTACAGCAACAGCAGCAGCAGCAGCAGCAGCATTACCAGCAACAGCAACAATATCAGTATCAGCAGCAGCAGCAGTATGAGCAACAGCATTATCAACAACAACAAATGTATCAGCAGCAGATGGAGTATCAGCAAGATCAACAGCAAATTCAACAGTATTCTGCAAATGTCAATGGCACAGTCCATCATCAAACCAATGAAATGCAGAGTTCTTTCAGTAACCGCACTGCAAAGCCTTTTTCAGCACAAAACATGGTGGCCACCTCTTATTCTCCCGCAGTGAGTGGGGCCAATCAGGAGTCTGTGGGCCAAGGAGAGCAAATAGCATCCCGTGATGAACGCATTTCTACCCCTGCCAGCAGAACTGGAATTTTGCTGGATACAAGGAAAAAAGTCTCTGGTAAGCCTATGTTCACATTTAAGGAAGCACCAAAAGTATCACCTAACCCAGAGTTGCTAAACCTCCTCAATAAAAGCGACAAAAAGATGGGTTTTGAGTCAGGACCTGAAGAAGACTACCTTAGTCTTGGGGCTGAGGCTTGTAATTTCCTTCAGTCTCCACGGGTTAAGCACAAGATTCCTCCTCCAGTGGCTCCAAAACCTGTGATTAATCCCAACTCTCCTCCTTGGTCCGCACCGATGGAAATGACCAACCAAAACATGGCGCAGTGTGCCGAAAATAGTGTTATGACACCTGCTGTAGCCCCCACAGTAGATACTACTCCTGTTCCAGAACCAGAGCCAATCACTGCACCTGCCCCTGAGCCCTCTCCCCCTTGTGCAGTGCAGGAGGTTACTGCCAGCATTACTACAGAGGAACAGCATGCATGGAGCCTCAGAGAGCAGGAAGCTCAACAGCAGTCTTTGCAAATAAAATCAGCAGAGGACAATGTTCATATGAATTCTGCTCCACAGCCTGAGCCTGCACCCACAACTACCTGGAGTACACCACAAACACCAGCAGAGCAACACCCACCTGCAAATACATGGCATTCAGCTCAAGCACAGTTCCAGGAACCTCCCCAGAGTCGTTCTCCACCACAGCCAACATGGGCAACGCACCAGCCGTCTCAGCCTCAACCTTCCACCAATAATTGGCCTCCTCAAGTTCAGCCAACATGGCATCAACCTCAAGACCAAGCTCAGACACATCCTCAGACACCCTGGGCCCAGCCTCGAGAGCAACTCCCATCTCAGCCACAGGGTCAGCCACCATGGGCCCAGCCTCGAGAGCAACTCCCATCTCAGCCACAGGGTCAGCCACCATGGGCCCAGCCTCAGGAGCAACCACCATCTCAGCCACAGGTCCAGCCACCATGGGCCCAGCCTCAAGAGCAACCATCGTCTCAGCCACAGGTCCAGCCACCATGGGCCCAGCCTCAAGAACAACCATCGTCTCAGCCACAGGTCCAGCCACCATGGGCCCAGACTCAAGAGCAACCATCTTCTCAGCCACAGGTCCAGACACCATGGGCCCACACTCCAGAGCAGTCATCGTCTCAGCCACAGGTTCAACCACCCTGGGCTCAGTCTCATGAGCAGCCACAGATCCAACAAATGCAGCCATCTTGGGGTCAACATCAAGAACAAATGCAGCAGCCCCAGGCCCCATGGGCACAGCCACCATCAAGAGACTCGCAGCAACAACCACCATGGGTGCAACAACAAAAATCCCAAGTACAACCTCCATGGGTTCAACAGGTTCAACCGGAGTCCCAGCCACAACCACCATGGGTTCAGCAACCACAGCATCAGGCTCCACAACAAGCATGGCCACAGGCCCAGGCAACAGGTCAGCCTCAACCCCCTTGGGCATCACCTCAGCCTCAGCAGCAGCAGCCTTCATGGCCCCCATCACAAACTCAAAGTCAGCCTCCTTGGATTCAGGCAAACCAAGCACAACCTCCAGCTCAGCCTCAAACTAATTTGAATCCATGGGCACCAGTACTTCCCCAGGCTCAGCCCCAACAGTCATGGCCACAGCACCCTCCAGAACATGGTCAGCACCCTATGAATTCTTGGGGACCAGAGCAAAGTCAGCCCCAGCAACAGCCATCTTGGGTCCAACCAACTCCACCCCAGCCAGCACCTCACCAGCCAAACTGGCAACAGTCTTCTGTGAAGTCTACTCCAGAGACACCAATGAATACTTGGCCTCCAGCTCAGACACAGTCTCAAAACACATGGGCACAACCATCACAGCCAGCGCCACAGCCATCAATTGTAAACCCTCGGCCTTCTCCAAAACCTTGGCAACCACCACAAAACCGAACCCCGCCACCTCCACCACAACGAATGAGCTCCTTTACTATCGCTCAAAGAGAAACCTCACCCATAAATCCAATGGCCACTGTTTTAAAGCCGTCATCTGCAGGATCTTCTTTTGAGATGCCCGCTGTTAAAGGGAAAGGAGCTGATATGTTTGCTAAGAGGCAGTCCCGCATGGAGAAGTTTGTTGTGGACTCTGAGACTGTGGAAGCAAACAAAGCAAGTCGCTCAACGTCACCAGTTGCTTCCTTACCAAATGAGTGGAAATATACTCCAAATGTACGTGCTCCTCCTCCACGGGCATATAATCCAATTCAGTCACCTTTGTATCCCCCAGCAGCAACAAAACAGCCTCCTTCATCAAGCCCTTCAAACAAAGCTAAGAAAAAAGTAGAGAAAAAAGGTCCTCCCCCTAAACCCCTTAATGTTATAGATGTCATGAAACATCAACCATATCAACTTAGTTCATCACTGTTTATCTATGGTTCAGCAGAGGAGCAGCCTAAACCCCCTGCACCTAAGCCCGAATGTCCCCCACCTAACCCACCTGTAGAAAACCAACCAGTGAGATATGAGCAAATGGCTCCCATGCCGCCAGGTGGACAAATGAATGTTCCATACCCCCAGCAGGCCTATGGGATGCCTATGCAAACAATGATGCATGATGGCCATTACCAGCAAATCCCACCCAATATTTATCAGCCTCCTTATCAGCAACCTCCTGCTGGTCCTTACCAGCAGATGTATAACCAGCAGTATCAACAACCTGCTCCACCTCCTTATCAAGCCCCACCTCCTCAGTCTCCAAACCCTCCCTACCAACAGGCACCTCAGGCCCCTTACCAACCAGCCAATAGCCCTCCTTACATGGCAGCACCTTCAGTGCCTTACCAGCAACAGCCTCCGAGTGCCTACATGGCTCCTAGTGTCCGTATAGCTGCAAGGCCTGATTCTGCATCAGGCAGCAACACTGCAGCTGCTCCCAAACCCAAGTTTACAGCTAAAAAGAGCTCAGCTCAGGTTTGGAAGCCTTCAGGAGTTGATAAAGAGTGATCTGGTAGATCTGGTGATAGAAATACTCTTAGTACTCTTATAGTCAGTTGTCTAATTGGATTCTTTGAGCTCATAAATGTGTTTTGTAATGACAATCATCTCCTGCACTTAATACTATGAAAGAACATAAGGTTCTAGTTTCTAATGCTATTGCCAAAAAATGCAAGAGCATTATGATTAGTTGGGGTTGTAAGTATATCTTAAAAGAGACAAATGAGCAAAAAAGAACTTTACATGTTTATAAAGCATGTACATTTTCACTTGTTAATAGAAAATGACTGAGGATTTTTGGAAATTATTATGAATTAATATAATTTTGGTTGTAATGTAAGAATGAGGGGGAGAATAAAAACTGCAGGTCGGAACGGAAGGAAAAAGAAATCAGAAATGTAAGATAATGGACAGTGGCAACAGGAAGTAATTTTTTGAAGATAACGTTGAGTGCCTAATCTTTATTATGCAATTTACATATTAAAAACAGCAAAACTGTCACGCATTAATTTTGGATAAAGTTATAAAAGATGAAGTAAATTAAAAAATAAATATTACATGTAACACAATACAACCTGTACAGATAGATTTTGGGTAATAATATAAGTATAGAGATTATGTAAAAACTTGTAGTTGTTGAGTTTTAAGCAATGCCTGGGCAACACATCAATCATTAAAAATTATATTACTAACTTGCTTAAACTTCCTTAAACATAGGATTAGGGAACAGAATATTTTTACATGCCTTATCTCTACTACTTTCTTTTCCTTTTCACTTACTTCAGTGAGTGAGTTTTATTTTAAGCGTTTTACCAGCTGTTGCATCATGTTAGGTACTATATTTAACTGCCTTGGTCAGAGGGGGGGGGGTGCTGAGGTCCAGCGATAGTAGGCTTAAATTTCAACTTAAGCCAAAAAAAGCGACACTACGGTCTTGTCTTCTGATGCAGTGCTGCCCACTGTCCTTGCTTCACTCTCCTGTGCATTTTCTCTTGCTTTTGTTTTATGTGAATAGTTGATGAATTATACACAAGAAGAATTATTGAAAGGAACCCAGCAGTGTTCACACAAATATTTTTCTTACAGGGTTGTTTTTGTTCTCCATGTTCTTCTTTCCCACTTTTCCTTTGTGTGTTTCTCTTCAGTGCACTTTCTGTATGATTCATTGCAGTGCCATTAAACTGTATTTTATCCTTGTTTGGTTTTCCTTTCCTTTGTCCTTTGAGCATGCTTTTTGGATTCATTCTATTCCTAGTTTCTTTTCTTTACTACATTCTCATTTGGGCCACTTTCTACTTCTGCTATAAATACTGCCGAAGGCGTATTTGATCAAACAATATCCATTGTGGTGCTGCAGTACAGTAATAATAAATAAGACTTACACTAAGACCTTACCATTTTTGTGAAGTGGTGGTTTAGATTAACAGATTTGAACAATAAAATGAAATTCAGTTCATTGTCAGCCAGAAACACCTCATTATTGTACCTAAATTACACACTTTTTAGCAATTGAAACAAATGCTTGGGCAGCACATTCCTGCACAATGACTAACTGATGCTGCATTTATGAAGAGTATTATTAGACCAATGACTTCACTGAGTACAGGTGACCTCATTGGGTTACTCTTCAGGTTAAATGAGCAGCGTCCATACTGAAATGTATCGCCATGATGTATCACGCATTCTCAGAAAGGGCAGTAAGTTGTTAAGTGGAAGGTTTCATACCAATTAGTGTCAACTGGCAGACTTCTGCAACTATATTTGGAGAAATTTGATTCCTCTTCAGTGGATAGAGTGGACCACAACTACAACAATTGTTTGTTTACATCTGTGTCTTTATTTCATCCAAATGAAAAGTGCAGTAGCAGTATCAATATATATTTAAATGTTTATCCGTTACAATTAATGCATAAAATAACAAAAGTAGACAAAAACCATATGTGATTTTAACTGGGAACTTTTATTAGACATACACACAGTAGATCATAGCACATAGATCAGCAAACATTGATAATTAGGTTGAAAATTCTTCTCTGAAATACTGCATCTCATTGACATTGCACCCTAAAGAAAACCCTGTTGAAGTGCTGAATCAGCTCGTTTAAGTTTCACTCTGCACCACGTACACACTGTGTTTATTCGAAGTAACTGCAGGAACTAAAGAGCATAAATCTACCTGAACAGAGCTACTTTATAACTCGCCTGCATTTCTGTGTATATGGTACAAAACAAGTGAATGCACACCACCACTAATAATCACAACGAGAACCAGTGTCTGAAATCTTTATCAAAATATATATAATGGCAGCTTGATAATAAGCATAAATGTTGCTATCGTGAGCCTGTACTCACTTTTATTTATTTTCCATCTCCTGATCATACAGCTCTTTCACCAGATGATGGCAGCACTGCCTTTTCAGCATGTTTACTCTTTTCCATCTGGATGTATTGTTTGACTCACTGTGTGGAACAGGGGTGCTTTCTCACCCAATGTAACCTTTTGGCTGTGTGGGCATACTAATGCAGCTCTCAGTAGTTTATTTAGCATTCTTAGAACGTACATTACTCTTTACCAAAGCACAGGCCCAATTAAATTATAAACAACTGAATGTGGCTTACTCTTAAAAAATTAAATATATTAAAAAAAACCTCTTTAATTCTGAGAAGCGCAAATTTAGTCACTATGTTTGAGCAAAGGCAAACCAGGTCCACAATTATAAGGTTTTGTAGAGCTTTTAACAGCAGTTTTGTCAGCTATTTGTGAACATTTATTAGCATAGTTACACAGAAACATTGGCATATGCTAGAATATTTAATACAAAACACAAGATTAGAGTTTTCGAACACTTATAATAATATGTTTG
>JAPTYR010000011.1:16193650-16204921 GCA_029814505.1 Siphamia roseigaster
TTTAGATATCGGTCATCGGCTGAATTTTTATTTAAAAATTGGTATCGGCATCGGCCTTTGAAAAACCCATATCGGTCAACCTCTAGTTATGTCATTTGCCCAATTTTCTGACTCCCCATTTCCGTGTTACAGTCAAAACCGGCACCGGTGATCCCAAGAGTCGCCTCAGGGAGATTTCTCGTGAAGTAGCCCAAAGAGCCGGAGAGCTACGGGGGATGCATCCACCCAGAAGAGAGCCTGATAGGAGCGGTCAACGGAGACCGGAGTCACGGCACAGAGGTTGGTCACAGATGGGCGGCATGTGTGCTGCACATCAAACACAGCACATGGACATACTGTATACAGGAGAATTGTCAGGCTTTATGATACAAAAGGCTAGCCTTCTGCTTCTCCAGCCCTTATGTAATCATGGGTTTGGGAGCAATGTGTCAGAAAGGGGATTAAGTGCTGACGTCTGTTGGAGCCAGCCTTCATCCCACTCTCTTATGTTCAAAGCCATCGGTTCCCCTTTCCTGTGGTCTGCCTGATTTATTTATTTATTTATTTTTTAACAAATAAACAAAACAAAGACAACCAGTATAAAGTGATAAATATATTACAATTCAGTTGAATCTATGAATTTCAGCATCAAATATATTTCTGCTACTTTTTGTCTTATGTGCCCTCTTTCCTCACAAATAACATGTATGTGTCAGCTGTAATCAGAGAGCTGATTGGTCTGCTTACTTTAATACGTCTTTAGTACATCACTGCTTTCAATTAAGTATCAGTGAAGGGATTATGGAGCACAATTGTAACACACTCCCAAATCCACCACATCAACAGCAGTCGTCTGTGTTGGCACCAAGCTCACGTCTCACAGTGATTGAATGCAGGAGACTAAAGGAGGCAAGTGTCTGCCGTGATGAATGACAAAGCTGGAGGTGACATTACAGTTAATGTAAGAAGTATAAATTTGCTACAACATAGCTCATGTCCGGGCGAGCACTTTGGTAAATGGTCATAATAGTTAAAAAAATAAATAGTTAAAGAACAGCAGAAGTAACTTGGAATCTTACTTTGGTCTGCTTGTAAAATCTTTTTCATTGGCTTTGACGGTTGCAGTTCTCAAATTGATTTGCAGTCTTGTGTACTGCTGACAAATTTGAGTAGGCAGCAGAAACTTGGCGGCATCATATATATATGAGCAAAAACATAGAAATGTTTGGAGTGATTTAAACACGAACACAGTCAGCAAAATCTAAAGCAATAGAGAATGCATCTCTTGCATGCTTCCCACTTGCTGAAAGCTGTGTTTAGTATTAAATTTACTTTTTTAATCACCTTGAAACATTGTACCATAGATTTCTTTTACCTTAAATTTTAGCATCCGACCTGTGATACAAGGACCTTGAGCTAATGGTGATGACAACAATTCACTGGCTTGATGAACAGGGCAAATAAATAAGAGCCTTGACACTGAAATCACACCTTTTTATGTCAAATTTGTTATTTTATAATGTCGAGTAATTAAAAAAAAAAGACATTTTAATCACTTCTAAGTCTGTGCTCGGGTGTAGATAAATGAGGAAGTGTGGGAGCACCAAGAGCAGAGTGAACCAGTTTCCAGGAAGGATGTCTGGTCATATATTTGAAAGTGGCCATTATGTCTGGTGGTGTCCTTGGAATAGCAGACACATATCCATGGCGCACCATCATGTGCAGACGTGTCACTTGATCATTTTGGAAGCATGTGTACGTTTTCTTCTGCATACAAATACACACCACTCCATGTAGCACGTTTTATGGCCAGTATCTGCATGGATGTCTGTTCATTAGCCAGCAACCCTCTGTGTTTCACCGCCAAAGAAAATCGACTCCTGTTGGCTCTAATTTACACCTTCCTGTCATCTCCAGGCATAAATGTCAGTAACCCTGTTGTTGTCATGCCTTCCCTCACTTTCTGCACAACCTTCTATGTTTTTTACCACAGCTTTGGAGCTCTGTGTTTAGGTGCCAGAAAATGCTAAATGTTGCCAAGAACAAAAATTTGAATGTTATTTTTGGATTATGAGAAAAGTCTGAAAAGAAAAGCACATTCTTTGAAGTCTTGTTGGGTTGGACTTAAACACATTGAGTGTATATATTCTTCTGTCATGAGCTTAAATATCTGTTTAAATATGTTTTCCTGTTTTTAGTTTTCACATTTCCACCTTCTAATATGTCTCTATGTACTTAAACGCAGATCCAGGTCAGGACAGGACGTACTCTCGGTCCGCTTCCCCACCAGAAAATGGCTTCAAACAGCACTTTGAGAGTCGACTGTACAGCAGCCAAGGAAAAGGTCCAACTCGGGCTGAAAGAATGCCTCACCTCGGGGGACGGTCTTCCCATGAACCCCCTCGCTCCCACTCAAGGGTCCAAGTGTTACCCAGTGTGAGCAGTAGTAGTAGTCACAGCCGGAAACTTGACCAAGTTTCAAATGGATATGATACGGACAGCAGCCAAGACTCCCGAGAACGTCCCGGAAGTGGAGGGAATGGCCGCAGTAGGCCTAGTCGCCCTTGGAAACCAATGCGGGAGGTACTGAATGTGGATAGTGTTTTGAGTGGTAATTCGTTGACCCAAGAGCGAAGACAGCACAGTCCCAGAAGACGACCCAGCAGTCAGTCACCGACCCGAGAGAGAGACCTCGACAGAGAACGAGAAAGAGACTTTACGTGGGGTGGCCGGGAAGACCGCAAACCCAAGAGCCTCATGACAATTTACGAGGACGAGCAGAGGCATGAAATGGGTGGCAGCCGGAGCTCGTTGGACTCAGATGGGCGAGGCGGCTACAGTGACAAAGACAGGTCAAAGGGTTCGGCTACATTGAAAGTCCGCAATGACCACTGGAAGATCCAGCGGACTGAATCTGGATATGAGAGTAGTGACCGACTTAGCAATGGCTCAGCAAATCTAGACTCTCCTGTGGTGGAAAACCTTTCTTCAAAGGATTTGCGGCCGATACCTGAGCTGCATTCATCAAGGTAAAAAAAAAAAAAAAAAAAAAAGACGACTCCCTGCTTGTTCTGAATGGTTCTAACACAAAAACCTGGCCACTTCATATTCTCAGTGATGTATTTTTTGCTGTGTGACGCTGATGGCAGAATGCAGCTTCGTCATCCTCTCATTTAAGGATTTAAGTCTCAAAAGTGCTGCCATTTCTTAATAATTCAAGATTACAAACAAACTGTTCTAAGAATAGCAAGACCCACTTAACATAAATGCACAAAAGGCAAACATGCCAGCCTTATTATGCCGGGCTGTCATTTATTAGCTTTTGTAGTGCAGGTCTTGTTCGCAGATAATGATCTTAACTTGCTGACAAGTCGTGGACTCAGTGGGGAGAACCAGGGCCTGTCCACATGACAACAAAATGATGTCAATCTGCAAAAGTTAAATATAGCTCCAGCCTTTCATCCACCTGAAACAGTATTTTTTGAGAATGGGTCTCAGAGCGGAAAAATCTCACAACACCGCCCTCACGTTGCGGCGAGGCGAGGCAAAACATCACTTTTTTTCTGGAAATGACACCATACCATGTGACCAGAAGGCGAAAACCCCACACGTTACATCCAGTAGCAACAAAAACAATGGCAGATTACAAATTTGTATTTGTGCTTCAGGTGCTGCTAAGTTTATTTATTTAACAAAACCTATTGTTGTATCGACTCAACAAGAAACATATAAACAGATACATGGATGGGATACTTTTCAATCCACCACAGTGTCTGACTCAAAGGGTGAGCCAAACCTTAATTCTTTTCGGGATTTTAGTGTCTGCCGCTCTTTCTGTTTGTGTATAGTGCCACATGTAGGTGAGGCATATGTATTACGCTGTTTTTACCCAGTTTTCCCATTTCTTGAAACATTACATGTATAGATGCAAAAAAAATATACTGTGAGCACTGTCATCTGGATGTAGCCCCAGGGGCTGGCTGACTTGTCACCTGCTAGTGCATTATTCAGGCCTATCTCTTGACAGTATAATATAAAGTGTTCCTTAATTATTAACTCTACAGCATAAGGTTAAGAGGTTCAGGAGTCGGATTAAATCTTTAAAGTCGATGAGAAATAAACAATTCAGACTTGTACAGTAGATTATATGTAGAGCATAACAAAGGGGAAGCGTCAAGATGATTAACATGAAACACAAGAAAAGGAAAACGGGGAAGGAAAAGGGAAAATCATTTATTTTGGGTTGACAACAAAGTGACTGTAACCCTTTCCAGTGAAAGAGTCCAGAAGGTTGTGCTGGTGGTATTGCTTTACACAAAGCATTCAAAATTTAAAAAAAAAGATATATTCAGACTAAGGTCATAAAACTTTATTCTTCTATTTTTACTTGTAGCATGAATCAAATTCTGCTCCTTGGTTGGAATAGGAGTGAAGTTCATGTTATGCCTCTGTGAAAGATCATGCTCAGGGATATTCTATGGCATTCAACATTTCATAAATAATATAATTTATTGTGTGCTTTTAGGGATCACTTGGCACAAAGAAGGGGTGATGATTTTAAGGCTGAGGTATTACAGACTACATTTTCCACTGGTAAGTAAATTCTCCCACTTTGCATCATTTTCATCTTCTGCACACTTTGTTTGTTGTGGCACTGTCGGTCTGTCCTGTGCTTTCCGACAGAGTCCAGCTAAACACTCACACTAAAACATGCGCTAGTAAACATTGGGTTAAGATTTGATGAAGTTAAGTTCATATTTAAGTGACTTTCGACCTTCCACAGAGAACTGCACCTTTTCTCAGCACATTGTGGAAGTAGGTCATAGATGGAAACATCAATTCTCCACAAAAGCTCGGCCTTGACATTAAAGAAATTTCCTCAACCCAATAGACTTCCGTGTGTTGTAACGATCTGAAACATTAAGATAGTGCTCAGCAATTTCCTTGATTTATTGTTCCATCACTAGTGTTAAGGTCACAGCCTGGTTGAAGGGATACTGCATGGAAATAAGTCTGCTCTGGTTTCTCACTGTCTTGCTTGACCTTTTTTTTTTTTCCTGAGTGAAGTTTATGTTGTGCAGCACATGGAAAAAGTTACAGGAGTTCAAAGGGAAAATCATGACTATTAAGCTGCTATGTTTCATTAAAGGTTCTGCTACACCTCTTAAATTTTGTTTGTTTTAGTATTTCTGTCCTTGTATTTTCAATAGAAAGAAAAGAAAGGGAATTGCAGAATGGTGGAAAGAAAAACTCATGAACAGGAATAAATGTAGTAAAAAAAAAAAATGGAATTCGTTCTGATTAAAATCATCAAACTTGAGCTTTTGTAAAGAAACCGAAGGATGAGCTTGTTAAGACATTGCATTGTTATTTTTATCTTCCAGGCGAAATGGAGGGAGATTAGGGGACATGTATAGCACTGGGGGGTTTACTGCAAGGCCCCAGCGTTATCACAGAGAGAAAAAGGGAAATGCCTTTTAGATTACCAGATATCTCTAAAAGAGTCTTACTGATTCCCTCAACAAGAACACAGGGTTAATTTTAAACAAAAAGGGGAGATGAGGGAGCTTGTGCGGGCCACCCAGCTGTGCCCAGCCAAGCGGAAAATGCCACGACTGGGCCTGTCAGAAGGTGGTATTCAAATTTGAGGCGAAAAAAAAAAAAAATGCCATTCTGAAATATTTCGAGCTTCCAAAGAGTTGCACTGTTGGATAACAAAGCAGCAGCCAAAACTGTGCCTGTTTTGAGATTTAGCCAGAGGTAAAAATGAATTAACATAAATTGTCTATGTAAACATATAGGGATGCAGTAATTAAAGAAACAGGAATGTACAGTATTGTGCAAAAAGTCCACTTTTAGCTTTGATTTTGCAGGGTTGAAATGAACAGCCATGTTTATATTTTCTCACTGTGGACAAGGAAATACAGGAAACGCATGCACTGCCTTAAAACACACACACACAACAAGCTGAACTAAATGAGTTCTAAGTGATTATTTAAAGTGACCTATGATGAGAAGCGTTGCAAATGGTTACACACGTCTGACATGTTGCATGACGCCTGGTATAAAACGACAGAAAATTAATGCTTTGAATCTTATTGTATGAATCAAATAATTTAATGCATGTTTATTGTTGTGAGATGCCACACTAAATACTTATATTTTGACGTATAGAAGTTGTTTTTTTCCTGCAACCTTTATTTTTATTGCTGTATTGGTACATACTTAACATATCGAGATTATATCTTAATACAAAGACTGAGAAATACATTAGTGTTGTCATGAGAACATCAATAAGTCCGATGTTGGCCTTGAGCATTTGTACAGCACTGTATATTTGTATGTGTATATTGTGTGAAAAAGCAGCAAAACTCCACTTTTACAAACAAATGGTCCAAGTAAAGACCATGTTGCCTTTTGTATAGTATTTTACTCTGAGGTGGTTTGCCCCCTAGTGCCTTTAAAGAGACATTACCATATCTGCAGATGACATATTTACTTAATTTCCCATTGGTTATTAAAATCTGGAAAGCCAGTTTGCATTTGAAGTATATCTCGGTGTTCATTTTAGAAACTGTAATTTGACAAATGTATTGAAACCCAAGTTAGATAAATTAGCAAAAGTCAAATCCACATTTGTTTGCCCATCTGCTGTTTATTCTTCATTTGCTATTTGGAAATAAGTTGGAGATCTTTGCACCCTGCTGTCTGCAGATTGTATTGACAAGCTGCAGTAAATGTGTCCAAACTCAATTTGGCCTGAGTTCAATGGTGTAGTCTGGCGTGAGCTGCAGATTCCAGCAGTCCATTAAAATCCAAAATCCTTTCTAGCCCTTTCGACCACGGACCGTTATTTTTAAGTCGTAATCGCTTGTTGCACGAGGGACGGAACCTAAAGTCAAACTGGGGTCCTGTTTAGTCACCTTAATGAAACACCTTGTTCTGGTTTTAAGTAAATCTCACGCACCTCAAATGGAAATGGTTGGGGACGACCCCGTCTGAAACCGGGAAAGGTCACGGCTGCCAGGAGATGCGTCGGAATTCAAGGCACCGCAATTTGCTTTGTGGTCAATAAATTACCCCATGCTCTATTTAGTCTGATCCAGATTAAACGGTGTGAAAATTACACTTGAGGCTGCTTTAATATTCTTCTGCTGGCTTGAAATGATCTAGAGAGAAGGTTTTGGTGCAGTTAATCCCTTGATTGATTAAATGCATTTTCATCTGTTGTGTGTGATTTGCATGTTCTGCAGGGCAGGTCTTTCCATTAGATAACGTGTCCAGATCTGTGATTCTGCTTGGCTCTACTGGTCTGTGGACGCTATTTAACAAGCCAGTGGCTGATGTGATAACTAAGTGTTAATGCCATGGGATGAGTTCATATTTCTGTCGGGGCATTTGGCTAAAGTCCCTCCGCCTGGGCTTCATCAAACAACACATGTGAAAAACAGCCTTATTATGAACACACACACTGGCAAGGAGGTCTACAAAATATGCTCACCTCAAATAACAGATCAGTCTCATAAGTTAAAAATTAAACATGTATTACAGGCAACGTTTAGAGATTGTGCAAGAGGTCTCACTCTGATTGGATTATTATAACTAGAGTTTTAACTTTTTACTTTGGTACGCTTCAATTTAAGATTCATATTAGGCTGAGCTCGAGTATCCCATTTAACGTGGAGATTAATGTATTTTATTAAATGTAGGTAATTTTCCCACATACACACAAAGGTCATTATTAAAAAAAAACATGTTTTGTGAAAAAATTATCTCTGATTAAACTATGCGTCGTGGCTTTATGTAAATTCAACTTAGGTCCAGTACTTGGGGTGGGGTGGGAGGACAGGTGGACAGTTGTTCTATGTTCAACCTATATGTTAATTGTGTGTAGTGTTTAGATTCTCTGCCCGAGCCCAAACTTGACCCGACCTGCAGGCCGGGTCGGACCGGGCGTTATCAAGTTTTGGGGGTTTTTTTGTTGTTGTTTTTTTTTTTAAATCGCTTTATTAGCTTAATTGTAGTTGACCAAGTCAGCTATAACGGCCCACATATTAAGAAATGGTCGGGTTTAAATCGAGCTCGGGCTCATAATTATAGTTAATGTCTTGGGCCGGGCTCGGACACAATGTGCACTGGCTCGGAAAGGGTCGGGTTTAATTTTTTAGGCCCGATCTCAGCTCCAATTGTGTGTTTGAAAATTAAAAATAAAAACCACCTTGAGCCAAAAAAATTAATAAATTTTGAAATATTAAAGATTTGCCTTTACTTATAATGGACTATAATTTGATGGCTTATAACAAAGAAATAGTGACAATATAGTGACTATTGATCCCATCACTGATAGGAAGTCATATATGGACTTTAATTTATTTAGTTGATTTATCTTCCAGTGAAATTACCACCCACTTCCATAGGGAGATTGATCTCCTGCATCCAGACCACTGGACTCTAACATGGCAGCAGAACCTGACAACTTTCCCAATGCAATTTATTGATTCTTGATGGAACATGCCACTGAGCTACTGGTTCATTTTTTATTTATTTTTTTTAAATATTCTGGAAATAATGTTTGTGTCCTATTGTAAAATATATATATTTAAAGACACTTATTTATCCCAGTCCGCTTTGCTTTCCCACTTAAGTCAGATTGGCAAATGCGCATGCAAGTCTGGTTGATGTTGAATTTTAAGTACCCCAGACACTTGTGCACAAAGAAACACAAATCTTAACCTGACAGCTTTAGAAGTGAAATGTGTAAGAGTTGTGATTTTTTTTTTTTTTTGCATCAACAAAACTTCAAAGTGTTGTCAGGATGTTTTCCATGTTCACTTTCTCTCAGCCTAGTTAGTTTGCTTTCATGATCTGCATTCAAACCCATTTTCTATCTCCTGTGAATTTCACAGTGGGGCAGCTGGCAAATTGGAATGGGGTCAAATCACTTTTCCGTTCCCTTCCTTAAATGTCCTAATTAATATTTTAGTGCAGAACAGCATCCTTTAAACAGGTGTTTGTGTCGAACTTTCAGGTAGTCACACCTTTTACACTGGGGTGTGATCACTGTTGCTCCATCAGTAACTTACACAGGGTTTGTATCTTGACAGTCCTCAGTGTTTAAAGGCTGGGTATAGAGCTACACACACAACATCCATCTTAATATATCAACTGCTGACTGCTCACGATATTTTAAAGACAGAAGGAAAGAGACACATGCATATGGGACAAGTTAAAAACCTCTTCACTCAGAGACAAGTGTGTTTGCCACATTTCATCCCCAAACTGTGATCTTTGAGTGTATCTATGCAGAATTTGCAATTTCAAGTTTTCTTGCACATCTGCTGAATGTGTGAAGTTTGTCTGCAATGAGCTAAAATGCAGGATTTATTTATTTATTTTGTTTATCGTGAACAGAGAAACTACAAGACATACATCAGAAAAAACAAAACAACAACAGAGTAATGACGAACAACAATAATAACAACGTCATGTTACAAAAGAAAATTACTAAATGTAAAGAGCAACAAAACAATATGAATGGATTGTGTAAAATGAAAGAGAAGGGAGAAAGATGGAGGAGGAAAATTATAACTGTGGTCAGAATAACAACAAAGAAATATATAATAACAACAACATTAATAACAACAACAACAAACCAATAAAAATAAATAAATGCTTCCAATAGGTTAATTTGTTATTATTACCATGACAGCAGTAGCAGTGCAGGCAGCCAAAAATACAACAATCGGTTAAGTTTAATATTTATAATTATATTTTTATATTACTTGTTATTAGATGTGAACTAATTTGAATGAAATACAACTGAGGGGGGGCGTGCATGCTGAGACATGACATGGCCTTTTAGACTGAAGTAGAAGTGTAAAATATCAGATACGTATCAGATTTAAGACCACGTATGAAAGTGGCCTAAGTCACATTTAAAAAAAAAAAATCATATTTATGTAGTTCGAACTGTCTGTTACAGATCGGATACATACAATATCTCAAAATAAAATATAAATGATAAATAATTAACTAACATAAATATAAAGTATATAATATATAATAATATAAATATAAGTGGTTCCAGACACAACAAACCCCTCCCCCTTACACACATTTAACCTGAGTTGCCCTATCTCCTATCATTATGAAAACACATATTTGGTGACTGACCTTTGACCTACATTCACCAGACTTTAATGGGATCTATTCTGGACCACTTCGCACCTTTCCTGAAAATTTCATAGAAATTGGTCCGATGGTTTTTGCATAAAGTTGCTGATAAACAAAGTGACCCAAAAACAATACTCCTCTGCATTTCCAGGGGACGGATAATAAATGATCAATCACACAATAGGTTAAAAAGAAACAAAAACAGGAAAAAATGAAAATGGCATAAAGGTTGGATAAATGTGACATGCCGGCTTTATGACGACATATTAAAGTTACCTGGGTTGGATCAAAACAAAACAAAACAAATAAATCATATTAGTGCTGCAACAGATCAGACACAGGTCAGATACAGGTCAAATATGGGCCAGAAATAAATAACTAAAAAGCTATTTGTGCCACATTCAGCTGCAGTCTGAACATAGCCTTAAACGCTCCGCCATCCTCCTTTTTTTTTTTTACTTCTCCGTCGCCTCTAAAATATGTTTAAGGTTGTTGTTTTTTTTTTCTCATCCCCCATCTTTGAAAATAGAGAGAATCTCAAATAGTTTGGCCATCCATTATTCAGAGGATACCTGTCTACTTTGGCTCCTCACTCTGCTTATATTCCAGTTAAAAGGGATGAGACTTAAAAGAAGAAGGGGATGGGGGCTGGAATGTCAGCCATGAAAACCAGCAGGGAGCTTTGAGGAAGAGCTGACGATGGCCAGAGGGGACAGTGATCCACAGATGGACGCACAGACACGACAAGGGGGGGGGGTAAAGGGGTGACATTTTTAATTTATTTAATTTTTTTCCCACATGACCCTGTCTGTGCAGCTCAGGCAGCTTAATTTTGTAATAATGATGCATTTTGTCACAAACGTCCAAAATGTAATAACTTTTAATATAACTTGTAATACATTTTGATGCATTATGTAATGAGTAGGTCCGTCAAAATTAACACATTCCCTCAGATTAATCAGTCATCATGATTAATCTAATTAAAAATGTTCATGCAATTAAATGGAACAGTTGTTTACAGGCGTTTTGTTGAAACTGCTGAAGGTGATGAATAAACATGTTAATTGCATATATATATATATATATATATATATATATATATATTAACATTTTTGTGCA
>JAPTYR010000011.1:16241854-16252763 GCA_029814505.1 Siphamia roseigaster
AGCTTGAGAGAAGGTTAAACGCTTGCTCGTTATTGCCCGCTTTGATGGAAATGCGCACAAGTGTCAAACTTCATGTACCCGGAATAAAATTCTGTTGCGTATACCCCTTTAGACAACTGACTTTAGCCTCAAGCAGATGGGATATGTTTGGAAAACTGCCGGAATTCTCCTTTAATGTTCCAAAAGACATTTTTGGGGATAAAGCCATTTTACTCACAGATGAAGTTCTTGGTCTTGTAGACCTAAAATTGTTTCATGGCTACTGCCTAAGGAAGAATTTAGCCCCATCAGTTCATATGCATTACTCCTCTCAGCTCCCATCAGCCATATCCAGGAATTTATTTATATTTTTTAATTATCCTGTTTTCTTTTGCATTGGTGTGTTCTAATGCACATAACATTTTCACCTGTCTGTAAGGCTCAAATTTTGTTTTATAGTGATTATAGTATTACTGTTGGTGATAGAATATATTTTCATACCCGACACATTATATATGTACAGTTTTGTGTTAAAGTATTGTATCTGACTGAATTACTAGTTGCGCAGCAGTTTCTTCTTCACTCAGCAGCTCATATTTGTGGTTCAGGCATCATGATGTGAATGTAGCATTAACCTGATTGTTTGTTCTGCTTCTGTGCGGTTTCTTTCAGCAAAGAAAGCCTTCGGAAACTCTAAAATGGTCATGTCAGGCTCAAGGTTGAGTCTTTAGTCTTTTCTCCAGGGTGCACAGATATTGTGTGACTGCATATTGGTGTGCATTTTTTCCATTTTCATATGGAGCAAAATACATCATTTAAAAAATTCCATGTGTACTTGTTAAAAGTAAATAATTAACATGTATATAGGAAGGATTCTGTCCAAATTAACCATAGAAGAAGTTCATCGCTATGATCATGGTCACTGAAATTGGTTTCTAGTGTACTATTTCTAGTGTAAATATTTATTAAAAATACCTGATATACAAATAAATAATACACATAGCAGTTAGGTCAGCTGGTGGATTGCCTGCTATTGTGGCAGCCTAATGATGAGACTACAGTTTTTTTCTGTGTGATATTTAAGGAGAGATTTTCATTTCTCAATTAGTGCAATACTTGACTTTGAGAGGAGCATCCATTGCTGTGTAAGACCAGAGTTATAGTTTGCCGTGTGCAAACACATTTAGGTTGCAGTTATTTGTAATCGGTGCCAAAGGGTGTCTTTGCGCAGCAGGTTCGGCCACATGTTTGGTAATGCCAACCATTCTGTTCTTTCCTTTTACTACCACCGCTCACTCCTTCCTCATTTCTCCCTTCTGCTATGTCTGTGTTTCTAAGTCACAGGGAGAGAGCATGCTTGTTTTGATGTAGGATTTGATAGATTTGTTTGCTGCTGCATTCATTTGCTCTGTATCAGGGAGCTGACGGGCCGTAAAATGAAAATTTGCCTTAGATTTTCAGCATGACTGTTTGGGGGCAAATGTGAAAGAACTCCCCATGCATTCCAGATACATATTTTTCTGTATCTTAGTCTGTATGTGCGAATGCTATACATGGCAATTAAAACCCATTGTAGGGTTCTCATGGAGTGGAAATGATGTGGATCATATCTGCATAAAGCAGCCTTTTTTCCTCTCAGAAATCCTTAAAATGGCATTGATAATTCCCGAGAGGTTTTGATACTTCAATGAGAAACTTGAGTTTCACTTATTTTGTTGCTCTTATAAAGGAACCCCCTGATTAAAATGTGACAGTTATGGATAGAGTCCTGCTTTTCAGGTAATTAGATTAAATTAAAATGCATGTTGTGGTCTTCCAATGCCCACAATCTCTAATTAAAATGAATGCGTTGCAAACAACAGGAAGCATTTTCCTGTTAAAAAACAAGTTGAAGGAGAGAAAGTCAAACAACGGTCTCACCTATTTGTAAGGCTGGATGGGAGACTGGTTACAGTAATTTCATCCGACCTATGAGGCGGTAGGTTATAAGAACATCCTGTAGATAATGGTGACCCTCCTTGATGAATTCTGTATGTACGGCGGAAATGAAAACCAAATAAATGGTCTAATGTTGGAGTAAGTGAATGTCTCAACACGGGAAAATACATTCTTATATAATGGCCTTGATCATGAGTAGCCATCAAGGCGCTTCCTCTGTTCATGCGTGAGGTGAAACCAAAGCAGTCGCTCCACGAAGAAGGTGCTTGTGGAGAGCACAGCGCCCCATTGCTCTTTCCACCCAGTTGCTCAGCCGGTGTCACAGAGCGCGTTGGATGATGGAGCACTCTCATTCCGAGTTGAGAGAGCGCTGAAGGTGAGAGTCGGCCAGAGACCCAGTTCTTTAATCCTGGCCGGCTTCTGCCACCTTGTTCAGCAAGATAAATGGACTTTTGACACAGTCCGATCACATACTGGCTGGGCTTCTATAAACAAACATTTGTACTTTCCTATCTTATGAGACCATCATGTGACAATCAGTGAATGTCTCAACCAATTAAAGAATGTGCTTTCCAATCTAAAAAACTAATAAGACTTATGTATACATTGATTTTAGCAGTGCATAACTGATCAAAGTATATTTCAGTCTCTTTACTATATCGAGGAAACTACTAAGAACATTTTTTACAGAAATTATATTCACTCTGTGGTGTCAAAAGCAAATATATTCTTTATGACAAGACATGCAATCATGCTTCTGTGACACTCAACTGTTGGTGTGCTTTGCTGATGTCCAGGTGTGCTACAGACAGACAAACCATGGGGGGCGATTAGGAACGATGTCCAACACCTGGGTCCACAAGTGAGATGGGAGCTTGGGAACATCCCAAATGACATTTCCTGCATGTGCGCTGAAATTCACTAACTCCGTATCCCCTGTCTGACCTCGAGAGAGAAAATGGCCAACAGCCTTTTCACATTATTCATCGTCCTGTGTTCAGGGAAGCAGTGGACATCATATTGTTTATTCTGCAGGCTTTTGATCTGGCAAATGAGTTTAGGAATGTGCATGTACATAATTTTAATTTTAACTCGACAGTCTTAAGATGAAAAAGCATTTCTGACAGCTACACTTTGGTGTGGAGTTTGTAAGCAGTGCTGGCAGATAATTTTACATGCATAAATCAATGCAAACACTAATCTTTACAGTGTGTCCACGCAGTATAAGCTGGGCTTAAAATTAAATCTGTAATATAAACATTACATTTGGTCATTTTAGTTTATCCTCAATATTTTTGGGGGGGATATGTAGAATTGGCACCATATTTCATCAATGCATAAATGCGTACATGTAGCTACAGCACTAGGTTAGTCATTTAAATGATCAACAATGCAAATGAGTAAGTTTGTTTTTTTTTTTTTCTCTCATATTTCAAACAGGCAGTTGCAGGTCATTAAAGAGACTATTTCATCATGACTGGCAATAAAAGATTCATATTTAACACCCACTTTTTAAAGTAGTCTGGCAGTGTCGCAGGTCAATGCCCAGTTTTTCTTGTTTTGCAATAACTGGGGATGAAGTTTACTGTCCCAATAGGAGCATTGGTCAGGCTGTGCACAAATGGTAGAGATGCATGTATCCTTAACCCCCCACCCCCCACCCCCCTGCATCACAATCCCTCCTCTACTGCATTGTCTTCCCTCCCGGCTTGTATCATAAATGGATTTTCATGCATCATCTAAGCGGGTGTGTTGGAGTTGATGGTGTGAGGAGGATTCCAGTCACATAGTACTTGTCCTATACCTTACTGCCGATTTTCCCCCTTCTTCTGTCAGCCCCCACTTCTGATTCTTTTTCTAACCCCTCCTTGTTTGGACACGTCTCTTCTTTTATTGAATAAATCCTTATGTTGTCAGACAGGCCTGTATATACCAAGATGCATTATTCAAGTCAAGACTTTGAATACTGGACAATGTACAGTATCATGAGAAGGGTTGTTTGCCTTCAAAAACAATGAAATAAAACTACAAACACTCTCCATGTTACAAACAATCAGATGCCTCCACTATCCCTGCATCATGCGTTTCTCACAGTGATTATAAGTTGTGGCCAAAACGTATTTTATTTTTCCCTGAATTGTAATGACATCGTCATCCTTGATTTCAGTTAGTTTGTATCAAATCCTAACAAATTATCCTGAAGTTTTCATAAGATTACAGCAACTTTGACCTTTGGGCAACAAAGAAATGTCTATTGATGTTTATATCCAAGTCACTGTTTATGCCACTGTATTTACTGACTTTTTCCCCTCCATTCTGAATGTACTGGGACTGACTGACCAACAGACGCAGTGCTGACAGATGTGTTGTGTTCATTGTGTCTAAATATCAGTGATAAAGAGCAACAGGATTATTGCAGGTGCCAATCAAGACTAGTTTGTGTGAATATTATTCATTTTAATTAGTTCTAATTTAAAGTTTTGTGATTTTTGTGAAAGACTTTCTACTCATCTGGCTTGCACCAGTTATGAAAAGGCCCCCCCCCCATCCCTGTTCCACCAGAAAGACAGAGAAGTGATATTGTTCCTTTTACTGAAAGTCAGCTTCCCATTTGATGGCTTATCTCTTTTATTAGCTTGATACTATTACTGGCATGGCTTCTTGGCTTTCATTATCCATTTTTATGCTGCGATATTCTTTTGGAATTGTTATCATAGGCGAGTTCATCTTGTCGTGTTGTTTATGCGTGATTGATTTGTGGGTTGCTGATCTCACCCTCCGCCCCTTGCTCGCAGCCGCCTGGGCGGGTCGACAAGGTTACTTATTCACAGATGATAGACATCTTTATTAGGAGAAGAGAATGCTTTAAAACGTTAAGCACGGGCATTTATCTGGAGTTCGGCATCTTACGGCCTAACACCCGACATGCCCAATCCCATCCATCACTGGTCCAAGTTCAGCGCGTTTGCCCTTTCCGTCAGCCTGAAGGGCAGAGTTAGCAGCAAGAGACTTGGAGGAGCCGGCAGTTTGCTGTGACAGGGGCGAGGGGAGGTCAATATCCTAAATGTGTGCAGTATCGCTATTTCACCCATCACAGTGACCCTTTTGAATCTGCTTCAAGCCAAAGCCTGCTGGATTGTTGTTTGCTTTCAACATCTGGAAAGTGAAACACTCCGAAGCATTTTCTTTTCTTTATTTATTTCTTTTTTTTGTTTGTTTTTTTGCAGGTTTTTATTTTTGAAGCTTCAAGCAGAATTAAAAACTTTGAAGATACTCACTCATTATAATTTCCTGGAAAAGAGCCAGCCATGTTTACCCAGCGGCCCTGGTTTGAGTCTCTATGCGTTTATGCTTGTGTAATGAAGTTTTGCCCAGTAGTGATGGCAAATGTCATTAATACTTGCATGATGACTTGGAGTACACACATTAAGCCAAAACTATGGATACAACTTGTTTTGTCTAGAACACATCGTTCTCTTCTCCCGCTGTGTATAATGACACTTGGCATCAACGGTTGATGACAAAGCGATTTATTTCTCACCATTTAGTCTTTTCAAACGCATGCATCATCTTTGCCAAGGCTTTAGTTATTGCTATGATCCTTCTACAGTCAGACTGAAAGCGTATGCACACACCCACACAGCCAGACATTCTATTCTTAAATGTTTGGCTTCTGGAACTATTGAGGTGGCTTGCTCAGCATTGACATTGCCTCCCAAGCTTGCTCTCATCCCAGTGCTCTGTAATTTTGTAGGCATTACAGAACCCCTATAAAGCACAAGCAAACTCAAGCATTAAAACAAATATTACTTGTTGGGATGTTTGGATTACGGCTGGGAGTACTATGAGTATGAGCTGTTTCCATGCTCTCGGGGGTTTGTCTTTTACATTACTGAGTGGACAAGATGGCTTTTCACCTTATTGACCAAAAGGTAATTTAATACTAGCTAACTGAAGCCCTATTCGAAGGCTAGCCAGGATTTCAACATTTAACATGGCAGTTCTCTTCATCTTTATTGGCTAACTAAATGGTCTTTTCCCAGAGCTTTAATTATTCATAGATATTAAAGTTTTAAATCCACTGGCTCTTGGGTATGCAGCTTTGGAATAAAGATCATTAACGTTAGATGATATTAGTTTAACTGTTCAGAGATGCTTTGTATCTTGGTCTGCCAAGGCTTAAAATTGGCTCATTGTTTTCCAGAAGATGGGAATGTATTCACTGTACTCAGCGGGTTAATCATTGAGCGAGCTGCAGAATTGCTTGGTATTCTGACTTTTTTTTTCTAATTTAAACATTTATGTATGTTGAACATGGTAGGAACAGTGATTATTTGACAGTGCTGGTGAACGTTGTTCCTTCATAAAGTCTATTTTGTTAATTTGTAAACTTAACAAGAAAACAAAATTCATGTGTGGTTATGTATTCGAAAATGGATTATACAGGTGTTGTTGGTCAGTTAGTAAGGGCTTCTGTATTCTGCTCTGTCTCAAGACAAAAAAGAAAAGAAAAACTTATATTTAAGCATTACTACATTACATTACATAACTAATGTTGGCTTACAATTACTGTGACAATGAAAATTTCATTTTCAATTAATCCTTTTATCTTAACTCTTCATTTAATTATTAAATGTAAAACAATAATAGTGGAAGTGTTTCCTTAAGCCAAAGTTGGCATGGTCAAACATGTTGTTTGATCAGCAATTTAAATTTATTCAGTTTACTTAGGCAAGAGGCGAAAGGCGAAAAGATACTCTTATTTCAGAAGATGGAATCACATTTAGTGTTATAATACTCTGGTAAAATAGTTATTATAGTTTATTTTTAATAATTGGGCAGTACTTTTTTAACTAAAACTGGTGGAGCGCTAGATTCTGTGATGGACCAGAATGTCATTGATATTGGTAGACATTTTTGAGAATTATATTGCAGATGTCAGTTGATGTGCATACTTCATTTCAGTTACACAGGATGTAGGGCTCATATATTGCAAAAATGTATTCGGTCCAAAAACAGCTGCAGTGTGGTTCCTTGTTTTGAAGTCAGTGGTACCATTTGGTTAATTTATGTTAATCTGTTGTCATATTCGTGAAAATACAACAATGATGTACTTTTGTGCATTTTGTCCACAAGATGACAAACCAATGCAACAGCACTTGTGAATACCTACACATTGCAAAATCAATATAGAATGTGCTGTACGGTGATCACATGATCTTATGTCTGTTGGTGTGTAATCAGTGTATTGCCTGCAATAGATGGCTGTCAGCACTGAAGCTATTAGAGGTCAACCGATATGGTTTTTCTATGTCTGTTTTTTTTTTTTTATTTGATCAGCTGATGGCTGATATCTACAGCTGAGTTTAAAGCCAATTTTTTTTCCCCTCACATTTTTTCATATTTTTAAAGCACATTGAATATAAAATCCAATTGAATCACTGAAATAATTAAGATTTTTATGCAGCAACAGGAATGAAATTATTAATGTACATACACATAATACTCTTTCAATATTTATTGAACTTGAAGTGCTGCCCACACAGATGCCTCATCAAATTCCTTATAACATTTTTACTACTGATCAAATATTGTCCATTAAAGAAAAGGCCGATATTGAAAAACATCAATATATCAGCCCAATGTATCAGTCTACCTCTAGAAACTATGACCATTTTTGAGAAATCTGGCACTCCCAATACAGTAAAATATTAATTTCCGTAAGATTGAATACATAATTATTTTAATTCATAATTAAATACATAATACAATTTACAATAGTCATTGATGGACCTTTTTATGTAGAAGTTTGTTGGAAAAGGTCGCCCTCCAAATGTGTCTTTTTTTTAATATATAACTGATAAAAGCCGCTACAAATAAAATAAGTTGAGAAAGTGTATCCTTTTTTGCTGGAGACAAGTTGCAGTACTTCACAATGGAACTGTTGATAAATTTTGTTGTCCATCTCAGCACTGATGGCAAAATGGGAGTAGGACACTCCTGTGGGAAGTAAGATGTACACCAGTGCTCTTTTTTTCTTCCTGTGCAGTTTTGGCAAATTGATTGTTTACGCTCGGCTGCGATCTTACATTAAGGCCTTTGATGCCCCTAAGATTGCTTACATGTCCTCGACCAATCTATATTTAAAGTTTAATTACTATACTCTTTAACATCTTAACAATGAAAGCTGGGGAGGCCTTCTTGACTCTTAATTGTTTTGGTCTGACATTGTTTGCATGATGATCAGTGGCCAGCACACTTGCGAACTGTGACTCTTGTGTTGGGTTGACTGAGAGTGAATCTGCAGTGTGTTGGGTTGACTGAAAGGTGCCGAACTGCTGGTACACTGTGCTATCACTGCCGCTGTCGGAAGTGTAATATATTGTAGGAGCCCCGAGAGGTGATGCACTTATACAGTACGACGGTTCACATGGTGCTTTATGTGAGTGCAGTCCAAACATGACTCACAAATCTTTAAAGGCTTTGATTAGTGAAAACCATGATTGACCTTTCACGGTGTGATCGATGAGACCTCTCTCTGCTGATGGTTTAAAATGGCAGGCCTTCAGTATTGATAAGCACTCATTGGAGGGAAAAAGTCTACTTGGTGGATTGCAGGCAGCATCTGCGACTCTCAGGTAATGGAACTGTCATTCTTCCTCTCTCAGATAAAAATCGTCTCCCTCTTTTCTTACTGCCATCTTCTGCTGTTATAGAAGGGGTTATAAATTCTGCAAGGGGGCGACACCATTACTGGAATAACTTGACTGTTTTCTCAATTTCTGTGGGAGACTATAACAGACAAAAACAATACAGATGTTTTCATGACAATTTCCTGAGATAATAAACATGGTAAACCTCATAGCAGACCACCTTGGGTTAAGTACTGGTTGGCTTGATATCTACCGACTACTCGTACGAAGTTTGATTTGCTATTTGATATGTTGTTTATATGCAGTCTTGGGGAAAAGAGTAATTGACCGCCACAAAATTATAATTTTCTCTGATTTTACCATTTACAGGTATGTGTTGGAGTAAAATTAATGTTTGTTTTATTCGCTAAACTGTCGATATTTTTCCTGAATTCCAAATAAAAAATATTATTTAGAGCATGTATTTTCAGAATGTGACCCATGGTCTAAAAAACAAAAAAAGATGCAGTGTTTTCCGACCTTAAATAATTCAAAGAAAACCAGTTCATATTAATGTCTAAACACAATACTAATTTTGTAACTTGGGAAGAGTTCAGACATCAATATTTGGTCGAATAACACTGATTTTATGTCAAGACCACCATTGCTGTTGGATGACTTTATGCAGCTCCTGGCATAAAAATTCAAGAGTCTCGCTAATGTTAGATGGCTTGTGACCATCCATCGTCCTCCAGAAGTTTTCAAAATGGGTTCAGGTCTGATTATTGGGCTGGCCATGAAAGGGTCTTCATCTGGTGGTCTGTCATTTGCACCTTTATGGACCTAGCTGAGGCCAGGAGTACTGCCCTGATAGAAGAACCAGTTCTCAGAGTTTGGGAACATTGTCAGAGCAGAAGTCCAGTTGTTTTCAACAGTTATTTCTTATTTTCCAATTACTTCCGCAATACTCATAGCACTGTTCTTCCCACTAGTCCTATTGTAAGAAGATAGTGATGGCCAAAGTAATGGTTTTTATGTTTCTCCATCAATAAGACATGGATCGGGCATTTATTACGTAGAATAAATTGTGCTTATGTAATGAAAAGGCTGTCATACATGCAGCCATGTTGATTTCAGAGGACATAGTAGTGGTCTCTTAATTTTTTCCAGAGCTATATTTTCTAATTGCACCTAGCCCTATTCACATCTCTAAGCACGGTCCAGAATGGGGGGGACAAACAAACAAAATGTGAGATGCGAGAAGATTTTACTCATTGAGTCCATGAGAATTGACTTTGGCTCAAAGATGGCATCCCATGGGTGTCATACCACTGACAGCTGCTCCAGTGTACTATAGAAAATACTGGGCCCCCATAGACTTGCATTAAATCTCTGGAAAAAGGCTAATTCTTTTTTTCTTGTACTTGTTCTGGTCTCATCTCATTTATTTGGAAGCTTTAAGTCATTGAGTAGTCTTTAAAATTTTTCTTCTGTTATTCAGATCTTGGGAGTCAGATTTCTGATTATTCAGTTTGTTTAATAAAGCACTTTAGTTTTGAATAAAAGGTTCCACTAACAAGACTAAAATAACTTTGTTAGACAATTCTTGAAGTTTCCAACTTTACCGAGTAAGCTAGCACTCAGCATTAGTTCACATCTGACCCCCAAGGCCCTTGTTGTTTTCTTCTTTTGTTCAAATACATTCACTTCTCAGTTCAAAAAGCCAACATGGCAACAATCAAATGGTGAAATACTGGCACCAAAACAACAATTTAGGAATAATATGTCCTTCAATTTATTAATTTTAAATGTTATCTGGTCAGATGGCTTTAAAGTGCACTTGCAGGTGAACATTTGGAGCAGTATAGTCATGAAATAAAAATAGAAATGGAAAGAAAAAAAATTCTAATGCTCCCTGATGTGTTTTGTCATGTATTGTTGCAGTGGTTCCATTCTGTCCAGATTGAGTCAAGTCTTTTTGCGGTTTATAGTCCTTCAGAAATCTATTTTTCAATGGCCTTGAGGGTTATTGAAAATTAAAAGATAATGCTTCACCTTTATTAGAATACATGCTTACATCTATCATGCTTTTTTGTACCACATCATTTAGAAATTATTTAATGCAGTACTTTGTTCACATCTAACCGGGTTTAAAAAAGGTCTTGTACAGCAGGGCCTGAAAACCTTGAATGATTTGAGTTATTACTCCTACTTCCTGCTTCTGAAGACTGCAGACACTTTCTGCTTGCTCCTGCCTCTGTCCTGCTTTGCCTTGTTTTGTTTTTATCCTACTTCTTTTTATTCTCAAATTTTTTTTGCTGCTTTCTTCACAGATAAAATATTAAAGATAAGACAGACAG
>JAPTYR010000011.1:16269626-16280572 GCA_029814505.1 Siphamia roseigaster
TACGTGCATGTCACAAAATCTTTCTGATTGATACTTGGTGCAACTCGGTGTCCTGGTGGTTGTAAAAAAAAAAAAAAAAAATATGAAGGCAGTAAAAAAGGTATTAAATGGTAGTAAATTTGACTAAAAGATTGGTGTATATACCCTGTGAAAGTCTGACTGTATATTTTGATAACAAAACATTTTAATGATTAAAGTACATCTTGGCATTATAACGGAAATTCTGAATGAAAGCTTCAGACATTTTTTATATTTTATTACTTCATCAGACGAGCCAGCTCTTGAGTATGATTATTTCCTTAACTTTTCCCTCACATATAACCATTTTGCTATTCTGACTGGTCTAGCTCACAGCAGGCTTAAGACCTTGTGCAAATGAATAGAGGCAAATGTCAGTGATGTGTTGCTTACCTGCTGGGCAAACAACTTCCACCATCAGCAGTTCCGCGTAGCTCCACACGTACCTACTGTGAAATTAACTATGCATTCAATTTCTATCAGACACAAAAATGATCCCTGGAGTTCATGTGCTTTGAGTGCGAACTTATAAAAGGTGTTCAAAGAAACCAACCAGGATATTACCTTTATAGGAGAATTATATTCACTTTATGATTGCGGAATAGAATAAGTCATTGTTTGTTTTTTAAAGGAAAAGACAGCAGTCGATGCACACTGATTTTCAGTGTGATGATATTGTTCTATGGAAATCTGACAACTCGTCCTTCTACTCCATCTCCCTTGGGAAGATTCAAGCATTTAATCATAGACTGTGATGCCCGAGGCCATTTCAATCCTTTCTTGTGTTTTTAAGCTGTTTTTATTCAATAATGCTACAACCATGCTTATATTGTACTGTTCTTTTTCAAGTACGGAATGCATTATATATTATATTATAGAAGAGGATTACAAGATCTTGGACAGAGGAGCACAGTGTGAACTGAAGAAAAACAAAGGAGAAAAAATACTACTAATAAAGACAAACAAGCATTCCTTACATCCTATTCAGTACGTAGTATATGATAGTAAAGGTTCTGATGAGTAATTATCAAAAACAAGACAAAACGTAAACACATTAATGAACTTGTTTCATGGGTAACAAATGAGAGGTTATGAGTTTTATTACTTAACTATTTGGAAAAATTATTTTTCTAGTGAAACACAAGACGAAAGAAAATGTATTACAACCAACATTCCATGAAATCAGGCAATTGTGTTGCTTTCTTTTTAGACACCCACTTCTCCTGCTTTATCATTAGAATCATCCATTCATGGTCTGTTGAAGGCCTTAGCCTCTATGTTTTAACAGCATCTCCCATTATTCTTTCTAATTCTGTTACAGTTGTGTGTAGACTAGTAATGCCTTAGGCATTTGCAAATCCACCTCATTTGTTCCAGTCTTTTGGCTTGACTTTTAGATTGATCAGAACCAAAATTGCAACTGTGCTGTCTCCCACTAACCACAGTTTAAATCAACCAGCTGGACCTTGGTAAAACAAAGAACATTTCCCAGTCTACATCAGTTTGCTTCATGGTTAGGGTTGTTAACACATTTTTTGATGGTTTGAACTCACAGGAAGTTGAAGTGACTGTGAACACTATTCATGCTTTTGAATGTTTTCCCCTTTCTATTTTTTCCTAAAATTGATGGTCAATTGAATGTTCTTTTTTCTCTCGTACTTTTTTGCAAGAATGTAAAAAAAAAAAAAAGTCCAAACACATTGCTACAAAGTTGTGTAATTAATAGAATATGTACATTCTCACAAAACAGCTCTTATCTACATTTAGCTATGCAAAAACATTAAATCCTTCCAATGGATAATTACTGCAGTGATATGTCTCAGTTGCAAACAACTTATTTAAACTTAAGTGGTCTTCATAGATCTGCGGTAACTTTTAATAGATACTATGCGCAGGGCTACTATCAATTAACAAGCAGGACAGCAAGGAGAAAAAAAACAGAAGGAAGTAAAAATTGAGTTGTGGCAGAACCTGCAGACCAGAGGACTTAACTAATAAAAGCATAGTCTGAGGAAATCAACACAAACCTGTTAATAATGCCATCGTAGTAACAGTATAGTGGCATTTTCTAAACCTGTTCTTTGATGTGTTAACTTTGAAGTGGAGAAGGATACGACACACCAATGTCACATGCACACCTGTCTATAGACAAATCAATGTCAAATAAAGGAAGAAACAGCACATATAGAAGACGGGAAAATGTAGGTGTCTGTTGCAAAGTTTAGTCTGCTTGCAAAAGTGCATGTGAAAGCAAAACTAACTAGACCAGAAGTGCCCTAAAACTAATGCCTCTTTTGGGTTTTATCTGGTCATCAAACAGGAAGACGCAAGTCAACAGGCGGAAAAGATGCCACAACATTGTTTAGTTGTTGAACTTTAAAGTTGGATTGGAGACTGTTTTATGCATGGGCTGGTAATGAGGGAGCTAGTGTGGAGCCCCCATAGGTAAAATGGCAGTTTTGCCCAGATGAACATCAAAAAGCTCCTCCACGGGCTGTGTACTTTTGCAAAAGTGACATTTTTCTGTTGTGGGTTTGTTCTTCAGCTTTTCTTACATCTCTCTCTTCTTTTTGCCTTTGACTTCCATCTTTTTTTTTCTTTCTGTCCCTCTTGCAGGCTCTAGTGAACACAAACAGCTTTTGCCAAGGGATTTGTGGATGTGTATGAATCGAGACTGAGACTTGGGAGCACTGGGCGTGCCTTTTGTTAATAGAATACGCATGGTTGGGTCTCCCTGGGGCTGTTAGCGATGAGAGGAGAATGAAAATGTTAATGTTTGTGGAGCTGTCTTGGATTCTCAGAGACCTCCTCTATTTACTTATGTGATGAAGAATGAATTGCTTTTGAGGTGGAACACATACGATTCATCCTATATTTAATTGGTTTTGTTGCAAAACTAAGTCAAACTGTCAAATGAAGGTGTACTCAGGGCTTGGGGTGTGCTTTTAACTTTGATGCCCGGTATTGTTAGAATACATCAAATCAAAGTAGGGCTGTAAAATATTTGATATAATAGTAATTGTTCATACCTGTACATCTAGATATGCAACTTCATTTAGCTAAGAGATGGTGTGGGGACCTCAGATAATTTCATACTCAGTCAGATAGCAAATGTTTCCAAGCTAGCTATTATTATTGTTGTTGTTATTATTATTGTTGTGGTTGTTGCTGTTATTATATTTTTATTACTACTACTACTATTTCTTTTGAACTAGAAGATACCCACAGGCTTGTCCTAATTTGAAAGCCATGTTCATTTCCTCTGTATTTAGTACCTGCTGTATATAAACATGTCTCATCAAGCAGATGTTATTACCTCTGACCACCACAGTTGGATATTGTGGTAAACAGAGTGGCCACTGTTTAATGAGCATGCCAGGCTGCCAAAAACCACAAATCATCACAAGGCCAAAACTGACAGTTGTTTTTTTTTTTTTCTACAGATACACTTGGGCTGCGTTATTATTTGTGTCGCAGAGTTGTTTGTAGAGTTGGCTTATTTTATTTTATTCATAAACAGAAAAAGGTAAAAAAGTTGAGGGGAAGCACTGCGATGTGATTTACTCGGAAGAAAATGGAGGCCCACATGTTTTCAGAGGCAGAACCTAAACATGAGATTATATTAGATTTTGTGTTGAGTCAGACAAATACATAAATATACAGTCCTTGTTTCGAAACGGGGTTGAACTCTTGTGGTTAGCCGCATATGTCCTTTCCAAAGGTCAAGCTTCCCTCCAACGGAGTCAAGATGTCAACGATTCAACCACAATGCTGACAAACCACACTACTATATGAATCATCCTTCCCAATGTAGAATCACAGAAACAACAAAATGTATACAAAGACACATGTTGTCCTCTGTTGTCCCTGACATCCAGTCAATATCCTTTGTGTCCTGCTTTTCCCCAGATTTAGAGTACACGCTAAAACTTTTATTCATACACAGAAATGCTGTTTTGTTGTTTCTCTAACTCCTCATTTACCCCAGCAAGTGTCAGCGGCAGTTCATATTGGTGCAGCAGAAATAAAATAAAATATTTGAGAAAATATCTATCTTGACAGTCCATAGATCAGAGAGGGAGGGAGTGCTTCGATGTGTGTTCACCAGAGTGAGCGGCAGTGTCATGAAGGACGTTCTCCATGCTACCTCCTCTTTTCACCTCAATTTATTATTGTTGGACAGGTTTTCCCATTAGCAGATGTCCGGAAATGTAGCAGTGGATATTTGAGGTATTCTGACTTCTTTTAGCTTGCATTGTGTTGTTTACAGTTCACATCTCACCAAAGATCTTTATTACATGTCATTCCTTCCCTCTCACCTCATTTTCTGTACTGTCCGCTTTACCTGTTTGGAAGCCAAGCAATGACCCAAAAAGTGTAGAAAGATTGTATATTTGTAATTGCAAAGTTTTTTGGCCTTTGTTTGGTGTGTTGTTGGATGAACATGCAAGTGTGTAACAGAATGACATTATAACAAACAAAATCACTTCCATAAATCTCCATCTTGGGCTAATATTATTGTAGTAGTGATAATGTTGACACAAGTCTATAATTCCTGACTCTTCTACTCCTCTAACTGTTGTGATGTTAATTAATTACATTAATTACATAGACTGTATTCATCATTCACCCTCTTGGAGGTTTTTTGTTATTGATTAATTTATATTTTTTCACTTAAAGAAGGGATATTGAGCTTTGTTTTTTTTGGGGGTTTTTTTTTTAGAACTGCACATTTTAAAACATTTCTATGTGGTCGACGTAAACTGTGAATGATATGCTCGGGTCTGAATACTTCAATAATTCAACTCCACAGGTCTGTCTTACACCCTGTTTTTGAGTAATGACACCAGAAAGACCGTTTTGAGCGCTGGCCCTTTGAATGCACATGAGCCACTTCATGCCCCGCCCCCTACAGAAGTTTGGACATATTTTCATTTTTTACGACAACTGCTGCTGCTGACACTTATGGCATACTCATAGAAATGTTTGTAGGATCTCTTGACCTTATATGTGCAAATGTTGTGACAGAACTAGTTATAGACAAAACAAATTAGAGCGTTCCTCTACTGGTCACAACGACATTAATCGTGCTTTATTACTCACAAACAAAAGATGTGTGTATTAAGTAAAAGGAAACACCGTAAAAGTAATATATTTAATATTTTTATCACAAGAATTAACCACCACATGCAATTTTCTTATTTTTAATTAATTAGTTTATAATCAATGTTAGTATATGTTACACAAACTCAACAGGGTAACATGGAGTTATACGACGCTTAGGTACATTGTTTTTTTTTTTTTTTTTTTGGAGCATCTCTATATTCAAGTCGAGTCCACAAATATTCATACTACCAAAAATCCATATTTTAATGTGAAAGCATAATTAAAGCTGTATTTGTGCAATTTAAAATGAGTGTTAGCTCAATGCCATTCAATGACATGAATTGCCCAGTCACTTTGAAAAGCAGGTCACATAACGAATTGAGATGGGTCACAATCATCAGTCATGATAACCCAAAGATTCATGTAACACAAGAGGCAAGAGCCTTGGCTCAAAATAGAGCTGTGGGTCGTGTTGAATTAATTTGATTAATTGAGGTTTTGCTTTCTGAAAATTGTGAAAAATGCCAACAAAGATGATTCATATTCACATTCATGTTCAATTGCAACCTCTTCGCTTATTTTAATATATTAATTGACATATGATTTATATGTCACATGGTTTTGGTAAAGAAAGAGCATTTTTGATTCAAGTTCTTGGAAACCAGAAAATCCATTTAAATCAGGACATGGTGTTGGCAAGGGGGGAAAAAAAAACCCTTAATAAATGTTTTGATCTTATCACCCACTCAAAGGTCTAAAATGAAGAATGTGGAAATGATATAAGCAAAGCCTTGGATCCTGTAGACTGGCATTAAAATAAAAAAAAAAATCAAGACCTTTTTCTAAAAGTCACCTTGGCTGCATCAATTTTATTTGGGTCCTCTTAAGGTTACGTTCACACAGCAGGTCTTAATGTACAATTCAGATTTTTTGGGTGAAATCTAATTTTTTGTGTGCTGGTTCATATTGCATATTAACTGCGACTTCGATCAGTCTGGAGCATGGTGGCTGCAGAACGTGACAGATGGGATTTGAGTCACGGTGGGCCAAAATCAATAGCAGGCTATTCTACATTTACAAATAGCAATTTGCCCCAATCTTACTCTTGGTATCCCTACACGCTGCCGCAGGATGACAGCTGTTGACTAGTGTGCAGCAGTCAGCAGCATGACAGCACACACTGATAGTAATTGAGAGAAAATAGGGCGAAGTGATTATGAGGTGTGACTTGTTCGTGGATATTGGTTTTGTGATGTAAATAAATCACTCTTTTGAACACATGCTGTTTTGAGGGGAAAAAACACATTTAATTTTAGTGTCCCAGCAAACTTGCCGGAAAACTCTCGTTTTTGACCAAAACTGGACCAGAACTGGGATGACAGGACACTGGGGATAAGTCAGTGTGGCTGTACAACACTGCTGATGGGGATGCCATACAGATTCATGTCAAAAATCCTGAACTACCCCTTTTAAAAAATGGATAAAGCGAAAGTAAGATATTCCATCAGGAGAAGATCTATTTGGAGAAGATCCGAGATATGAAGGATACATCTATGCTATGAACTACTGGGGTTCACTGGTACCCACTGGTCCTGCCCCCCCTACAAACAGTTCACTATCTGTTTTGGACACAAGTTACTACACAGTGGAAGAAGTCCTTTAACAGCTATGAACACTTTTACTGAGACTGGTTCAAGGTTTACCAACATACGGCCTGATGACTGAAAACACTGTCGTGCTAAAAGGTAAACCTGTACTGACATGTTTACATGTGTGTGGAAATTGCAAATGCATTAAACTAGTCAGTATCTCAAAATATCAAACCTCTGGGTCTTTCCATTTGTGTCAATCACAGGACTAACTGGAAAAATTGGATGGCCATTCAGACAGAAGTCGCCGTGCAAAATATCGGCTACATATCGGATTTAGTACCACACATGAAAGTGGCCTGGGTTGGATTTAAAAACAAATCAGATCCATGTCATTCAGACTGTCTTTAACAGGTCAGATAGAGGTCAACTGGCAACAAAAAGTTGCATTTGGGCCGCATTTGCCTGCAGTGAGAATATAGCCTTCGTGTTGGACTTGCCCATCTTTACATTTTTCCTGTTATTCAGCTCTAAGGGCATTTGCTTTGAAGCTTTGACATCTGCTGAGTTTGATTTTCAGGGATTGTGCATAGTCAATAAAAGTCATTTTTTCCTTACAGACAGCCCTACTGTAGTACTGATTAACCGCTTTCACTAACAAGACGGTAAATGATGTGGCTACACAGTACTTGATGAAGATGCCACTTATCCTTCATCACTAGCACTTAACAATAGCTCACCTTTGACCCTGAGAACTCCCTGTTTTGTCCAAATATTGTCAATTCTGACTCCAAATAGCCCATATGCCAATGGCCAAACCTCAAAGTGCTGACTTCAGAACAGCAGCTATTCAGAAAGCACTGGGTGACATCTCAGTTCCTTTGCCCACTAATTATATAAAATCTATAACTGAGCAGAATACAAGATTTATTCTTTTTTTGTACGATTGGTACAATAGTCACATCACAAGACAGCGTGTCAACTGATACAAATTGATTGAGCAGCTATTGCTTTTTTTCTGTTCATGCAAAAGGGAAATGTATATTAGCTATTCTGTGCCATAAACAGAGGGTCGTTAGTTGTGAAACAAAATGATTAAATAACTAAAGGGAACCATGCCCTACTGCTTGAGAATTACTGTGAAATCAGAGACTTACAAAAGGCAAATTTGTTTCCAAAAAAGTTGGAGTTTTACAACTTAGAATGAAGCAATATTGCCCTCTCACCCCACCACCACCAGTGTTGCTGTGCTTTAATTCCCTATTTCGGTAGCTCTGCCTCTGTGTGTCCCTGAGAAATGGAAGAATAACTATCATTCAAAGAGCCATCACATGAGTTGGCATCCCGAGTTTCCACCTGTAAATTTTTTAGATTTTTTTTTTTCCTCAATTGGGCTCCCAGCTGCCAGTAAACATCTTGGCAGACTTTATTTCCAGTAGCGATAGGCCTACAGCTTAACATTTACCCACAGAACATCACTGCATGTACGTTTGATGGTTAATGTCTTACTGTTGTGTGGCCTTGTTTTCATCTTGCTGTGTGTCTTGCTGTCTTCTACTGTGTTGTTTTTAGTACGATGTTGCAAAACCTGAGCTCATTCTCCAGCAACAAACATGCATTCCAATTAGCCCAATAGCCCATAAGAGTAAGATCTCTGCCTTTTATGTCTTAATCAATTAAAAACCAAGTAATAACTGAATCCAGAGCCACCAGTGCTTTGTTTGTGCTGTCAGTGGTTTGTGCATGAAATTAGTCCATTTAGGTGGTCTGATTAAGACTCATACTCTAGGTTCACATGTAATTTGTAGGTCATCTGTATGCAAATTACCAATTTAAAGTATGCACGGCAATCTTTAACGCAACGAAGTGCACATTTTGTTGGTAGGTTTACCTGTAAATGTAACTTTCTTCATATGTGGCCAATGTTGTGAAATACCTGTCAATATTCAGGGAGGTCTTGATTTCTAAATTGCTGAGCAATACAAATATACATTTTCTCAACATGCCTATGCAAAGCTGTGCATTACAATTCAAGTAAATGACTAAATAAATCTCAGATATGGACGCGCAGTCAGTGCACTCAAGAACCTGCAGTATGATGACCAATCATGTAACAAGATTTAACCATTCATATAGTGAATATAATTGAGCAAATAGAAACTCAAGATGAAAAAACAAAAATAAATAAAACATCACAGTGGATGCTACAGGCAGACTACAAAACCACACAGGACCACAGTTAGTACACTCTCTTAAAAGTCTCTCTCTCCTCTCTCTCACTCACACAGACGCTCTCAAACACTAGTCTAGTCTAGGTTAGGCGGCTTCAACCATCCACTAGTCCTACATAACTATGCAGTTTAAGTCCAAAAGGACACACACAGTCACACACACTTTGTGCACAATCAGTTCTATCATTACAGCTCAGTCAGCGCAAAGAATGACCAAAAAAAAAAAAAATCCCCTTACCTTCAGTTAGAATAAACCAAATATGCCGCGACTGGACTTCTGTACTCTGTCGCTTTAGCTTGCTAGGCATTTTTAACACTACTTCATTCTCTGTGTTTCTTCAGTTTGGCCACACATGGCTAATCTCCATAATCTAGCCTGGCTGGCTCCAGTTCAAAAAATACTATTTTGTGCATATTGAATTCTGAATATTGGACATTGTGAACTTAGAAAACATTTTAGCGACCATTAGTGACAGCAACATTTTCTGTACAAAACTTGAGACCTCCTCAAAATTTTTACTTTTGAGGCTTTCAGGGGGCCTGATAGGTTAAGTAGGGGGGTCGGACCTCTGAATCCCCCGGTATTTCGCACTCTGAATAAAAGTACATTCATGCACGTGTCTGATGAAGGCAGAAGTTGTTCCAAGTTTCTCACTTCTGCTGGTTTTCTTCAGGCAGAATTTACAAACTGCAGAGTGCTTTCTGTGCTTGGTCTTTGCATCCTCAGACTCGCTGTGGTCTCCATAAGCGAATTTGATGATCGCCGATGTGGAAGACGTGAAAGCATTGAATGTGTGATGTGCGTGTTACAGATGGCAGATCAGAGTGCGCCAACTTAAGGTAGCTCTTCCTACAAGTGCGTGTTCAGATCTAAACAGTGAGGGATGTTAAAAGCTGCACTGCAGTATATCTCTGGCTCGCTGTTTATGACGTCAGTCGTACATGCACGACCATTACATTAAAATTGTATGTAAAATCGGAATTTTAGTTGCTGGTCTCGGCCGAGAAATCCAAAACCAGAAAGCACAAGACCAAGACCAGTGGGTTTGAGACCAAGACCAAGCAAATTGTTCTCGCGACCTACAACACTGGTTATTATAACAAAAACAAAGGAAATTACAGAATAAATCACTTTTTTCAGTAGAGTATATCATTAACTGAACATAAAACAAGAATTTCCATCCGTCATTGCTCAAATTCCATGATTTTACTGTTGAATCGGTGTTGAATAAGATGACAGTGTATCCATATTCACTATGGAGCCTCTGAACATGCAAATGAGCCACAACTGATGACCGTGAAAAGATGTCAAACTGTATTTTACACCAATTATTTACATGTATCGCTAGGATTAGTGGATAAACAGACATTAGACTTCTTTTTCATCAGTAGATGCTTTTGGTCGGTGAAGGATGTTTGGGTCTTTATTAATCATATCAATCTGAAGTCATTCTTTATGGGTTTGGTATTTGTGTAAAACTTCTAGACATAAATATCTGTAACATCTTGAATTGTATCACAATCCAAATGGCAGCAGACTGTTTTATCAGAATTCACATTGTGTCTTCACCTTTGCTTTCAGTGAGTCATTTACATTTCATTTAGAAAATCTCAATACTGCAGGTAACACAAAACCTTTTGCTGGATTTATTTGATCTGCAAGGGACATGAAACAACCCTAAATTGAATCAGAGATGCTGTAATTAAGAAATGCTCCAAGGAACAGTGAAGCCAACAAGACTGAAAGACAATTACAGGGTTACAGTCTGCTGCCTGCAGTCTCATAGCATTATGGAGACAATAATTATAGCAAACTGAGCCAGGTCAGTGTCACCTTAAAGAAAAAAAAAACATATGAGAGATAGGGTTCAAAAAGTAAAAACTACAATGAGCCTGCTGTACAAACCTTAAAGGGATTATGTTGCGTTGAAGCAAGTTGGGCTGTTTTTTGCATGTTTGGGATGAACTACGATCACCTGAGAGCAAAATCACGACAATTGGA
>JAPTYR010000011.1:16322593-16333090 GCA_029814505.1 Siphamia roseigaster
TTCAATGACCAGTACACCATTTAGGTCAAATTTCACTTCTTGGGGTGCTGTGTGCATAAATAACTTGTTGTAAACTACCACATTGTAAAAAGAGCTACACAAAGTGGTTTTCAGCTGAAGGACCTCTTTAAATAAAGCTGTGAAACTCTTGTCTTGTTATCCCACAGAGGATAAAAATGAATTGCTGGGTCTCACAGGGATATGTCAAAATACATTCAGAAAAGCAAAAGTAACTCTAAAATCGCTGCCTACACAGTCTATAATGCATTCACCTACTGGCTACTGTAAAGAAAAGTTATTAATTTTTCTTCCTAAACTCACTCAGCTTTTCATCTTCTACCAATGTAATTGTTTGTACACATCATATAAAGATCACGTCCGAACGCAAAATTGTATTTACCTTGTTCCCTCCTTGGATTACTTTGTGCTCTTTAAACTGACCTTGCCTGCTGGGAACAGTAATTTGCGAAACCTTTTACCGTTCTATCAGCTTAAATGCCAATACATTTAAACAGCTGCCACATACAGTTGTATAACTATGCCCTCGAGAAAACACTTTTCAGGTTGAATTTTGAGGAGGCACTGATGGCTTGGAACAATTTGTGAATCAAACTGAGGGAAACTAATGACCCCTCAGGGTAAAATAGGTAAAGCAGAGAAGGTAATGACATTCAGCTGGAAACGCCATTACAAGATGAGCACATAATATGAAACAGGTTACATCAAAAACACTGTAAAGTAAGTAATGGAATATAAACACTTTCTAGTTGATTTTTATGGCAATAAAGTTCACTTTAAATATGATCAACACAATAAATTAAGTGTCCTGGCAAGTCAGCCTCAAAGCTTTATGTGGGACTTAACCCTTTATCAGGCAAGTGACTATTTTTGGTAATTTCCATGTGAATTACAGGATAATGAGGGGAATAATTTCAAGCACTTCTGTTCAAAGAATATTTTACATTTATTCTGTAATGATGTCTATAAACAAAATGGTGGCTCATTTGGCGTCACCTCCATCACAGCTCTGTAACACCTCTAAAAGTAGTACCGGAGCCGTGATAAAGGTTTAATCATAATTCTGGAACACTATGTAAAAGGAACGCCTCTCGTTCCGCAACTAAGGTGTGACATTTTGATGATGTATTGCGTGCATCAGTGGTATTTAAGAATGAGCATGGGCTGTGTACAGTAAATAAACATGACCAGAAACATATCAAACTGGGGAGACACTTTACAGCTGTGAAAAAGACAATTAAAGACATTAACCCTATTAAACGGTGGTTATTTAAATGTACAACATATAGCCAGTTTAAAGTACACAACAGCCAGACGTAACTGAGCAAAGCCCCAAACTGGAGCTAAATGCTCACATTTTCTGGTAGATATCACTGAAATGTTGAAAGAACAGTAATATATTTGTCCTTTAAAATATGTATGTGTATGTATTGTAACCCTCACTTTTTCTTTTCATATGTCAAATGTGGTATATGCCTATTTCCCTTGGTTTAGGCTTTAGCCCTTAATGAGATGACAGCCTGTGTTCTTTATATTTTTGTTGTGTTAGTGTTGTTAAAAATTTTCAATAAAAAGTGAATTAAAAAACAACAACAACTGAGGGTACGATGAGATCCGCCAGCTGTTGTCACTTAGGCCGTCGGACTCTACGTTAACATTTGTGGAATGGTGAAAGATGGACCGACTCTGCTCGGGGTAACATGCAAAGTCAGACTATATGTTCTGCTATGTCACTGCTCCTGTGATTCTGAACAGGTCTGCTGTGGAAAAGTGGAAACAAGTTTTTGCACACCCTTAAAATTTTACACAGTTTCCAAAATTATCATGAAATATTTACAAAAAATATGTTTTGTGTTTCAAAAGATGTGGCTGTATCAGACAGATACAAATGATTATTTTTTTGTTTGTTTATTGTTAATTAAAAAAACAACAAAATTATTAAAAGTGTCAACATGTCATGTCCTGGATGTTTTTCTGTTGAAACTTCCAGAACAGAGCCCATGCAGAAGGAAACATGTGGGTTTGGAGAAGGGAACAATACTTGGCAGATTTCAGTGGCTTCAGAATGAACTTTAATGCCATGTATCACAAATGCATGTATATGTTGACAGCGTTAATACTTATGTTACCGTAATCTTCTAAAATAAACTGAACAAAAATATAAATGTACCATGTGACACTTTAAAGGGCCCATATCATGCAAAATCAGCTTTTCGGGTGTTTTGCCCTCTTAACAGAGGTATATTGGGGTCTCATATACATGCTCAAAGTATCATTTTTATTGATTATCTCACCCCTACAGGGGGAGGGAAAAGGCAGCGGGAGCAGTGATTCCCCAGTCCAACGAGCTGGTTGACGGATTCCTCCTCATGGGCAATCTTTACTTAATGTAGTTTTACATGTTAAAATTACATTGTATTTGTCTTGTGTACTATATTTGCACATTTGTTGAAATAAAAGTAAAAAAAAAACAAAAAACAAACTTCTCCTCGCTCTGAGACCGTGTCACCGTGCAGGAGGGGGGAGAGGGCGGGGCTTACAAGGAGTGAATCGAAGGAGCCGTTTTGCGACTCGTTTTGAGGGGAGGTCTCTATCAAATATATGAAAAAGGTCGGTATTAACATTACTTTTGAGAGTTGAATGTTGTCTAACCCGAAATTCTATCACTAATGGGCTTAGGATTTATTGCTAATCGTGAAAAATGGCATGATATGGGTTGTTTAAAGTGGGGTCACAAGCCAAAAAAGGTTAGGAAACACTGATGCATATGCCATGTACCTTTTATTCTATGATCATTGCAAGCAGTTCACGTGCAAGGTGACCAAATGGAAAAATACTTCAGAAAAGCATTTTCATGTAAATTGGAGTTATTGTGATTGTCAGTAAAGCACAGACTGTTATCAGAAAGCTCATCATGTGTTTACTTTGATAAGAATTACCTGACCTAGCCAATTGTCAGGTCTGAAAATAAAGTCAGTGTGTCTATAAACTGTCTAATCATTTTCGCAGATGGACTTGTAATGTGTGGCAGCATGGTCTATTGTGCTCATGGTGAGCTTAATCAATGAAACGGACTGGAAACTTTGTCGACATCAGCGGATCTCTGTCATGCGAATCACACTGTGGGACAGTCAGAAGGACACACAAGCCTCCCCTGGTGCCACTCCTACAGACGTTTCTCCTGACATTATGTCACACATCCTCCCTCACACATCCCGTTGCTCATAGCAACTGCAGAGTCTTTGTAGACTTGAGGCCACAGAAAAAGTGAAGTTATTTAATTAAATAATCACAGTAATGATTAACAGCCTGTGAAATGAACAAGAGGGTGAATAACAGAAAAGAAAGGTGCCTTTCACTTGTCTCTGTGCTTTACATGATGTGTGAGGCAGTTTAAAAATACAGACCAAGAAGGCTAATTGCAAGTAAAAGTGTACATGACTCAGATTTTTGTCAGTTAAATCAGATTTGCCTGGTCAGTGTGAAGATCAAAGTATTTAATCCCATTTCTCCTAGACGATCAGAAAATCAATTGGCAAAATTTAAAGGGATGACTTCAGCCACGGTAAATGAAAGCGAGTCATGGGAACGTTTTTAAGCTCTTAAAAATCCACACCGCTGCATATGACACATACACTACTCGCTGGCTATCCCTGGCCAATTAACTACAACTATCCCAATTAACAGTTAACTTAATTAACTTCTGCAGCAGTCGAGCAAGAGGGATTATGCCTTACAGGTGATCAGCTCCATTAGAGGTTGTCTGAGCTTCACTTAGACACTTGAGTTATTGTTGGACTGTTTACAGACTCACTGAATAATAAAAAAAAAAACACACAGTTCAGCTTCTCTCTCTTTCTATAGTATTTGTACTTAACCTTGTGTAGTTTTTGTACATGATCTCAAATTACCATTATAATGTAGAGAATAAAAATGTCTGAATTTCTGCCAAATATTTGTATCCAATAGAGGGGGCTACGAGTCACTAATGACTATGACTGACCAAAAATGTCAGAAAATAACTACATGGGATGAAAACTTCTTGGAAACAAGGTTATAATAGTTTTGGATATTTACCCTGCCCCCCGAAAACGGAGAAGGGGTATTGTTTTTGGTTCAGATTTTCTTTGTTTGTCCTTTTGTCTGTTTGGACCAATTTCCATTAAAAGTGCGAAGTGGTCCAGATTAGTTCCCATTACATTTTGGTGAATGTAGGTCAAAGGTCAAGGTCGCGCACAGTTACCAAAAATAAGCTTTTGCAATAAGACGGGTAAATCAGTTAAAACATTTGCTGTGGGGGGGGTTGTGCCTGGCACCGCTTGTTCACCATAGTTTTATTTAGTTTTGGCGTTTCCTCACCCCAGTTTTTTGAGCAGGTTTGCCTGTTTTTATTTATTTATTTTTTTTACTGCTTAGTTTGTTTAATTTTTGGTATTGTTTTAGTTTTCATGTCTTTTATGTTCCTCGCTGTCATATTCAAAGAAATCTCATTCAGATCTGTGGTGATTTCTTTCAACTTTGGTCTCCACAGAGTGGGGCGGAGAAGCCGACTAAATGACAAGTGATGAGAAGTAAAGTGCGTGTTATGGTCGGGGTCAAATAAAAGGATCCAAGCACAGATTTAAAGAATTCTGATTATTTATTTGGGACAAAAAAAATCACTGGGAAATTCACCAGGAAAAATTGTAACCAAAAAAAAAAAAAAAATCACTGAAAAAAATAATCCGGAAGATGCAAAGTACCACTGAAAAATAGTGATCCTAAATGTTCAGGGAAAAAGTATGAATGAAAAGAGCTGGGTTAAATACCAGAATTAACTGAAGATGTCCGTGTTCCACTCGTGGCAAAAATGTCTAAGATTAACTCACAATAAATGTCTGTGGTAAAAAAAAGAAAAATGGCTCGGGTGAGCATTGGAAACTTTGAAGTGGACCAAGGGTCACATTAGCTGCAGCAGTGGCAGACTGAGGTCGATCCAGAAAAAGACAAAAAAGCTCAGTTTTGGAGGAAAAAAAGTGAAGACTCGAGCGGCAACACGAGTAGTCAGTACCATACAAGGATATCTGAAGGACTGGCATTAGACAACAGGTCTCACAACCTTAAGTACCGACCGGGATGAGGGAATGCAGGACAGGTGTGTGGAGGTGCAGCTGGAGCTGATTGTCAAGGCCTCTGCTTCTGCTGCTGCCCAAGACGTGCCTAAAAGAAAAGATTAAACAATACTACCCTCTACGGGTCGGCAGACTGAACCATAACGGTTCGGAATGGTGCCGCTAGCTAAAATTGCTTGAGCAAAATAAATTGATTTCATATCAATTTGACGTTGACGACAACAAAGATGAAGGGAATTTTATCCCTTATTTTTATGTATATTTTTGTTAGTAGAAAATACAGTTGGTTATCGTTTTTTCTTTTAATTATATATCTTTTTTTTTATTTATTTTAGTTCAAGGAAAATACCAACTTTAAAAAAAAAAACAAAAAACAGGCTTGTTCAAACCCTTGGCGAGATTGTCAGATGATTACCAGAGTGTTGAAAAGTCCTCGTAAATCCCTTTTTGGGGGAGTTTAGCCCAGTCCAGCAGTTCGCCATGTTGCTAATTCCCTTTCATTCTACGGTGGATCCGTACCCATAATTTATAAGTGCTGAAAAGGATCTACTAACCGCTCTGAACTTTTCATAGTAATGTCTCATTAGTCCGGTAATTGATCTGCGGAGAAATCTGGATTTCAGAGCAAGCAATACGATTTTTGGAGCAGCTGAAAAGTAGGAACTACTTTTACTCACCGCTGGAGTTGGTGGATTGCAAGAGTGCCCCACCGCCAACAAAGAAGAGAGCAGGCGCATTCGGCAGTGTTCTTCTTCTGTGGTGGTTTCCCTGCAGAATCGATGCGGCACTCTTCTTTGTTGACACTCTTCTTCGTTGACATATAGTCTGACACTGGCAGCCACTGGTGATTCAGCTAAGCTGAATTTTGCAGATGATGGCAGCATTTGAGTTCAGCGAGTTTACACCAGTGCAACTGTTCATCCTGAAACAGGTTTATCTGGTTGTGAATCTGTGGTGTCCATGGGGCTGTAGAAGGAACTATATGATATCCAGTGGTGGAAAAAAGTTTTACGACACCCCATACATAAGTGATATATTACATTAAGAATCATTCTGAAGTCACTGAAATCTGCCAAGTATTGTTCCCTTGTCCAAACCTTCATGCTATTTCTGCACATGCTCTGTTCTGCTGAGGTAAAACTGGATGTTTCAGCAGAAAAACATTTGGGGCATGACATGTTGAAACGGTCAATAATTTAGTTATATTTTTTTCTTAGAAACAATAAAAAAAATTGCATTTGTTTGTCTAATAAAGCCACATATTTTGAAACAAAAAAAAATCCGCAAACAATTGATAATGTTGAAAATAGTGTGAAATTTTAAGTGTGAAAACCTTTTTTCCACTCCTGTATTGTATATTTAAATTATGTCAAACTTTTTTTTTTTTAAACTGAGGGCAGTTTATCACAGTCGTCTATTTAAAGTTTTCTCTTAAGGGGACATTTACATGCCCATACTATTACATGTATACAGAATGCACAATTGGTATTCTTACATAGTGCAGTGCAGTGCAGTGCAGTGCATTCCTGCTTATGATCGATCATATTCAATTTTCGGTTTCAAGTTCTGTAACACAAAACAAGTATGAATAGCAAACTTGGTAGGAAATGTGTTTTCATAGCCTGATTTCGTCCTTGTATTTTTGTGTCATTAAATGGAATTCGGTTTGGTAAAGGTAAGGACCGGTTCAGTTATGTACAGATAGGGATGTTAAACATGCTGTGCAGACCCTAAAGACCACAAAGAAAATGGGAAAAACCATGAGAGGGACGAGTAACTGTCAGATTGGTAGTTTTACTGAGGCCATTTTCTGTCCAAAAACAGAACTCTGCTAACCGGGCTGTAATATGAATTGTATGCATAGCATGGAGATTACAAGACAGTGTTATTATAAGCAACTGTCAAAATAAGCATTTGAGTTTTTGCTTGAGGAAGAAAACTTGTTGATACCCCAGGAAGAGTAGCTGATGTTCTGCTTCAGCTAATTGGAATCCTAATAAATAAATAAATAAATAAAATAATACAGATGTGTCTAAAAAAATAAGATTTCTACTTTATTCGGTGAGTGATACAGTCGCTCATAGTTTTAGTATTCGTCTGTTGTGAAAGGAGACTTGTAATATCAATACTACATAGAACCCCTTTAAACACCTCATATAAAACTTTGCAAAATACTGTTTTCACTTAAATATGTTAAACAAGTTACACTTTTGTCTTGCACACAAAATTAGCTTCTTAGAACTGTAAAGCTCTGACTCCTGCTGGCCAGTAATTTGCGTTTGACAAGTCGAGCAATCAGTCACAAGTGTACTTTGTGTACGAGACATTGTGGGAGCAAACACATTGGCCGCCTCAATGTATTGGCTCTGAACCCAGATGATTTGCAAACCCCCAGAACGTGTGTTTTTGTGCTTTCTGTGGAAACAAGATAGTGAAAGTGCAAAGAAAAAAAGGAAAGGAGAAAAGGGTAAGACAGAGGAAAAAGACAGAATTAAATGAGGTCGCGGAGCAGAGTATGAACCACAGCTTAAGAGTAGAAAGAAGGATCAGTCAGGAGAACAAAAGTCAAGTTAACAAGGTAGAGTAGAGGAAAATGATAAAAACTGAAGACCATTATCAGCTACTTCAAAATCTCTTAACCTTTTAAATGGCAAAAGTTCTCTCCTGCAACTTCATAATGACTTGGTATCTTCAGTTGTAAAACAAAAGGACATGTTCTGGTCGCCTATCTGTTTTGCCCACTTTGGATTTATTTTAAAAATAGGTGTGTCTGGCTCAGTAAAATGCACAACTATGTCTCGGAGGTCATATTTGACCATGTACAGTGATGCATGTCTCAGTTTTCTGAAGCAAAATGGCAATATCAGACATCTCTAAAAAGGATCCCTTTTAGCCTGATAATGTCTAATAGTAAATATGTAACTGTTTTTAATGGTGACATGATTTACTCAACTGGAAATGAGTCCAATCAAAGAAACATATATTTCGTCCGGTTGTCCGTACGTGCAGATGTTCATTTCCGGGCCATATCTCTGCAACCGCACTCATGTAAACTCTACTACAGCATTTAAAGATTCATTCATGTATTTTATCAGTGACACAATGATTTCAGAATGGAGTCATCTTTCGTGGTGGAGAGATCACACTTGGAGCTCGCTCTTGACTAAAACCATGAGATGCAACACGTACCCGGCCAACACCCTGTCAGTGACGGCAACCTTTACATTTATAATGCACAAGGACCTCCCATTACGACTCGCCTCCTACCAAATGACATAAAACCTCCATTTGAGCTGTCAGAGGGTTTCAAAGGCTAATGGGACATGGAAGAAAATGGCATAAGAGTGCTGTTGTTTCTGCTCTATATGCTTGTTTATTTCTGTATTACCCTCAATACATACAGTACTAGTATATATTTACATGTACCTTCGAGGCTTCTGCGAGTAGTAAACCTTTTTTCCGTTTATCAGTACAATGGTTGGCTCTTCATACAGCCAAACTGAATCATTGATATTTCATAGCCCGCTGAACTAAAAGATGCAGGTTATTACATATAATTAGCTTCAGCAAGCTCTCTATTTTAGATATTGAAAGTATAACAATATATCACAGGTAATAAGATTAATTCAGTTTCTCAACTAGAAATGCACTCAGAGTGTAAAACTCAGCCAGGGCAACTCACGCTGTTGAAAGCGTGGCCTTGCGCACACCCTTGTGGCAGGCCTCGAAGATGCAGCTGTGAACGAACGAACGAACGCACCAACAAACTTGGGTGATCACATAACGAATGAACGTAATGATTATTCTGAAGTGCCAGCCCAAACTGAAAATCATGACATAATTGTCCAAGGTGGAAATTAGCCACAATTTGTCCCTATTAAGCATGATATCAAGTTCTGTTTAAAGTTCTATTACTAATGTTTCGTCTTTTTGAAGATTGTCTTCAAAATATGCATCTGATTTGTTTGGAAAAAAGATGAAGAAAAACTGAACTTGCCATGCAGACAATTAGACTATTGTCTTGTTTGACTCGCCCAAAGACACAAATATTAATTTCACATTTCAGAAGGCATTGACAATGTCTCCAGGCAAGTCAGTCCACCTTAACAAGCTCTGAGATATAGCGAGACAGTGTTATTCTGCAGGGGTTTAAATTGGATTTTTCTATAAGTCTTTCTTTATTAATGAAAGACTCAGGTTCTTTATTTTTGTTTCTCTAGACATATATTTGTGTTTATTTATTTACAGAAACCAGGAAAGAGGATCGAGAACATATTCCTTAAGTGCTGTATAATCTATTCTGGTGCCGCGCTGACAGTTGTCGTATGAAGCATATAAATATCATATTCCCAGCATTGAATACCATTGTGTCTTGAATGTGGGCTCCTATTCCTAAAAATAGTCCGCCACCATCATTCTTTATCCGGGCAGTCAAACCTCATGTCCTTACACTCAAATCCTAATGATTCATCGACTGATTATTCTTCATTAGCCCATCATACCTGGCTGGAGCCAGTCCCATCATCTTTTTTTCATAAATGGCAATTCATATGATTAATTGAATCTATTTTTGTTTTACATTGTGGATGACATGGTAAGCCCACTTATCAGTTTCTCGTCATTAGGTGGTGGGGCTTGACAATAGGTCTGCTGGCTTAGGCCGACAAGACTTATCAGGATAATATATGGCCTCTGGATTTAAGGTTCAGAATCTTTCCCTGTGGGTAATATTTCTTCATTTTTGCAGCCATGGTTGGGCCGTCAGTCTGGCAGGTCTTCACATATAACTAAAACGTTATGTCCCTTAGGCCACAAAGCTCCTAAAGATCGAATCAGTAAATCTTTGACCGTATAAATTTCACTTAAATTCAAACACATTATAGCTGAAGTGTCTGATAATGTTTCATGAAAAATACACATTCAAAGAAACTCAAGAACCTGCCCTAATGGTTGAGTGAGAGACCTTAACCTGAGACATTTTGCTATTTTGTCGCAGTTCTGTAGGTGCAGGAGAAATGTACAGAGACATTTGCACTGTGAAATAACATTATTTAGTATTGGAATGATGATAGGACTCACTATTAAAAAAGAAAAAAAATAATAACCTTGCATTTTCCACTAGATTAAACCCAAATTATCTGAGAGTAGCTTCACCTAACCAGTCAAATGGTGTGAATTATTGCTGATGTGTGCAGGTCTCTGTTTGATGGGTAAAGTTAATTCTGATACACAGACCTGGCCACAGATTGTAGGTTTCTTAATTACCCTTTTCATTGTCAGTCTGTATTTGAGTCTTTCTGCTCTTCTGTCCAGCACTTTGGTCCACTGTGGTTGCTTTAAAGTGTTTAATAAATAAAGTCGGATTGGG
>JAPTYR010000011.1:16344849-16355954 GCA_029814505.1 Siphamia roseigaster
TTTAATTTGCATTATTTAGGGCACACCAATATATATTGAGATTATTTTAAAAAAAGAAGGGGAAAAAAAAAACGAAAAAAAAACGAAAGGAGAAAAATGACTACTTTTGGGATGCTCCCAGAGGCCCTCCCCCGTAGTTAGGGCCCTGAGAATTTGTCCTAGTTTACACCCCTCTCCGACAACACTGAATAAGGTGAATTTAATTGCTCTAAGAACACTGCCATTTTTTGGATGGAGGTGATTATAATTAATTAAGTAATACTTTTGAATAAAATAACCTAAAATTGTTAATAGATTACTTGAAATCGACTTGAAATCCTACACATAGGGGCTTTAAATAGGGTGGTCTCCATAACTTTGGTCATTGGTGCAGGGGAGCTTGGTTGATCACCTGTGAAGCACAAATCAAATGAATGTCACATTTATAAGCATGAGCAGGAACATTTACGCCCGTTATTTGCACTCTTGGTAAATTAGACCTTAAGAGTTGGAACAATATTATCTGAACAGTGAAATGTTGCTATACGTCAAAGTCTGTCCTCTTTTAAATCAGCGAAGATTGACTTTAGTTGGACAGCGAGGAGCAATGCTTATCTGCGATGGGAAGTAATATCATTTTGACAAACACGTACGCAAACAGAAACATTTAAGGTTTGAATAAACTGTAAGTAAAATTGCTTCTGTTCCTATCTTTCCTCTCTAATGTACTTTTTTTCCTTTAGTATAAAATTTCTATCTGCTCAAAGCTGAATGTTAGCTAATTATTTTTGTTATCTTTCGCTTTGGCTTGAGGCCCTATCAGACTTATATGCATGCAGCACAGATAAGGGCTTATTGGCAGAGAGAAGTGGACGATTTTTAATCATAAATATGGGCAGCTCTGCTCATCAAAGTACCACCGTCTGTAGTTTGTCTAATCTGGTTTTCCCAAGCTCACCCTGCTTCCTACGTTTTACCAACACCATTTTACTTCTTCTCTTTCTGCTGTCACTTCTCCTTACTCAGCTCTTCTAGACACTTAAACATTCATGTTGCTACCACTGCTGACCTCTGTGGATTACTTAGCCCCCATATAAGGGAGCTCCCCACAATAGACTGGTGTAATCTAGTTCCATGAGAGGATTATTCACCACACGATATAAAAGGGTTTGTGTGGCTGGCATGTAATCAAGGGATGCATCGAAAAGAATTGGCTTGAGATTGTGGTTGAATTTGTAAAGCCATATTTCACAATTGGAAGTTTCTCTGGTTTTTTTGCAGGCTGAATGTATATACTGTAGAGGGAGGCTTCAAATCTAGAAAGGACCTAACATGTTGAATTTAACAGCTTAAAGGGTTTTGGTTAGATGCCTAATCCTACCATTTAGAACATAAATAGTGATTATATGTGAATCCATTTCCCTCAATAGGAGTTTATAAACGTTGACCTCAACTGAAGCTTGTGAAATACAAATTTGAGACCTCAATTGTAAAACATTTAGCAACAAATGATGTAAATTATATGACACTTCTGCAGTGATAAACCAACACCACCGCCATAACACATTATGATCCAGTCAGATGAAAACGACAAGTGATTATAATCGTATAAATTAATTGACGTGAAAAATTAAAATGATAAAATAACAAAAACAAAAATGGTGTCAAATGACTTGGCAGTTAGATTTTTCAACTAATATTAAATTCAGTTGGATTTACAAATGAGTTTTTGGTTATGTCAAACTGACTTTCCCATCTTTAAGGTTCTGCCACTACATTGGTCACATGACAATTTTATATATACTTTAATTCATTCACTCTTCTCCAAATGGCCTATTCATTGAAAGGCTTGTGGAGATGCTGAATCCTGTCCCAGCTACCAGCGGATGAAGATATGGTACACCCTGGGTGTGTCGCTAGAAGCTTGTGTATTTTTGAAATGGTGACCAACGTGTGGCTGAGTTAGATTACTGAGGTTGTCAGAGATACTAAATTTCATCACTGTGAATGCGAGGTTGCGCCAGACATTTTTATTATCCATCATTTTGACGGACAGGGTTGTAAAAATTCCGCCATAACACATTATTATCCATCATTTCGAATTAAATGTTTAATGATAATGAAACATTTAGTTGTATTTAATGGTTAAAAACATCTCGATGATGCAGCAACTGTGGTTGATTCTAGCTGATAAATGTTAGTATTACTTGCTTGTCCTTCATCCTTCACTGCATCAGTCCCTATATTATTCACTGTGTTAAGCAATGCCATCACATTTACTGGGCTTTGTAAAATAACTAAGGAGACTTGGCTATTTTGGCACTATGCCCTAATAAAACAGCGCATCATTTTGGCTAAAGTCAGCTAAACAATGATACAAGAGTTGACAATGAGTGACAAGTATGCACACTCACCATCAACTGGACAGTGGGTACTTCAGGTGAATCATTTGAAAACAGTCAAACTATTGTATTAGGGTTACATACAGGAAATGTATGGCTATATATGGGCGCTATAGGGGATATACGAGCACTGTAGGGTTAAATACGGGCACTATAGCGTATATACAGGTGCTATGAGGTTATATACGGGTGCTGTTGGATTATATTGCAGCTCTGTAGGTTATATACAGGCAGTTTAGGTTTACTTAGGAGCATTGTGGGGTTATATTTGGGCATTGTAGGTTCTATATGGGCACTGTGGGGTTATATACAGGAACTGTAAGGTACATACGGGCATTATAGGGTGTATACGGGTACTCGAGTTATGTACAGATGTTGTAGGGTTATATACATGCTCTATACTGTTGCATACAGGCGCCGTAGGTTATATATGGGCGCCGCAGGTTACATACAGGTGCTGTAGGATATAAGCTAGCACTGTAGGGTTATATATGAGTGCTGTAGAGTTCTATACAGGGGCTGTAGGGTTAGATACGGGGGCTGTAGGGTTAGATACGGGGGCTGTAGGGTTAGATACGGGGGCTGTAGAGTGAGAGAGAGAGAGAGTGAGTGAGAGAGAGGTTTACTCTCTGGTACTAACCATCTGGTAGTTCTTGCTCGCTTGCATTTCAATCCTGGGAAACTGGGTGATGGTCAACCTTTCTGCATAATTTCAAGTTTTTCTTGAAAAGGCAGTCTTGAAAACGTCATTTCAATTCATCGAGCCACCACAGTCTTCTCCACTAATTTCCGCCATTTGTCTTCACTTTCCACCTTAATCTTCCCTTTTCTCCTACACTCACAGTTGTAGCTAGACGCTTAACCACTTAAGGCCTCTACAGTCGATGCAGACGCTCTGCGGAGGGGTTTCAAGGTGACAGAGGCAGTTTTCCACAGACCTATAAATTAGCTTGGAGATATTCGCGAATGTCCGGGAAGATGATAGGAAATTAGCCTGCCCACAACTTAATAAAATATGATTGGCTAAGACAGCTGTAATTATCAATTCTGTGCCCAAATTCACTTGAGTTACACAGGTATTAGGTCCAGCTACCAAAGGTCCTGCCTGTGAGAAGGTGTCCCTGATTCACCCAGATACCATCAAAAGGAAAATTGTGATTGGTCCATTTTCCATTTTGTTATTTTAACCCCCTGTTTGCCAGGACAAGTTTATGACAATAATGTAGAACTCATTGGTATTATTTCAGTTAGTAAAATAAAATAATTAAGTGTACAAAAATTCTTACAATATTTATTATTAGACCTTCACTGAATACCTTGAAGGCCCAGAGGGTTCCCCTCTAATATAAAGGCACTGTCGGGTAACTTTAGTCACTGTAAGGTTATATACATGGTGCTGTAGGGTTATAGAAAAACACTGTAGGTTATATACGGAGGCTGTAGGGTTATATAAGGGTGTCATGTGCAGTTATATACAAATGCTGTAGGATTATGTACTGGCACTGTAGGATTTATATACATGTAGGATACTGTCATGGGCTATTTGATGCTTTGTTAAGGAAGAGACAGACAGAGCAGTGATCCTGGTCCAGGATCTGTTCACAGTGTTGTGTGGAAACCTTCTTTGGTACATTACCCTCAGTATTTTAATCTGTCAAAATGACGGATGGCTTTCCGAATTTTCCATCATCTTTAAAAAAAACCCAAAACAATCAATGACAGATTATTTTTGGTTAATGTGACCTCTGCTGTGAACTTGAAAGCTTATCTGCTCGTCTGGCTTGTTGAATGGTCCCTATCCAGTAGTTGAATTGATTTGCACCAAGTAGAAAGACTTGTCAACAACAGGAGAGTTTAAGGTTTAAGTTAAATTCAAGGTTGGCAGCTCAGAGGAAGTGATGTTGAACTTGTGACGTGGTGGTAAAATCTGTTTATACCATAAGTCATTAAACCCGTTGTCATTTTGATGATTGCTTTGCTGAACACGTCTGATGTATCAAAGTTTTGTTGCCACTGAGCATGTTTTCTGCAGTTATCCAAAATCCCATTGGCTGTTTGTCAAGGAAACATGGGTGATACCAACTTCATGGTAAGTTTATGAAAACGCATCATCCCTGCAGCATTCGACAGAGCCAAGTATTTAAACCTGCAGTTGTGGGTTGCTATAATTCCTTAAAAAAAAAAAAAAGCCTACCAGTGTGGTAGCCAGAAGGTGTTAACTCCTGAAATATTCCAAAGAAAATGTCTTCTTCTGTGATTGACATTTCTGATCCGTATATGGGTCATTCCCGATTACACAAATGAACGAATGATGCATCTCCAGTTATCTTCCTCCACCTAAATATAATCAAGTGAATGCAACATTCTGTCTGCATTTTAAAAAATATAGTCATCTCCCCTCGTATTTACATTCTGTATCAGATCTTGTTTTCAGGTAGAATAGATTATTCCTCACTGCAGCCATTATAAAGAACTCTACTATATTTGCTTTCATTTTTCCTTTTTCGTTTGTTTCCTTTATGGCTGCTTTCTCTTGTCACTGCCGGGCAGAGGCATCAAACCTAATCACCGGTTATATTGAAATATCTTAAGAAGTTTGCGGGCAACACATATGAGTAGTGTTCAAAGTATAGTTATTGGATTTGGTCACCTAATTATTGTTATTTGTGCTGGGGAGGTTATGTTTTTGCTCCAGTTTGTTTGCTTATTAGCAGAATTACATAAAACCTCCCCGAATGATTTTCAGGATAGTTGGTACAAGGGCAGGATATAGGACAAGGAAGAAAAAACTTGCAGTCAGTTTTAATTGTGTGCATACCATGATTAATCAAACCTCAATATCAGCTGTATGATTGGAGAAGGCTGCAACTTAATTTTAGATTTACTTTGATGTTATCAGGCAAATGGGGGGTGGGCAACCAAACATGTAGACTTGTGAGTTGGCAAATGTGAGATTACCCATAATAAACATTAAAAAAAAAACAAACAAACAAGAATATACAAGAGAAGAGATGGCGCATAGCTGCCCAATGAAGTGACCACTACGCATGAAAGGGATACATTTATTTTTATTTGATTGTTTTCAGTGTGTTTTGTCTAATTTTTGTTAATTTGTTAAATGCAAGATACAAGCTCAATGAATCATAAGAAAAGCTTCATCCTGTATGGTTTACTATCAGTTCTATAAGCATAATTATTTGGCAGATTTGTAAAGATACTTCATTTTTAATTAATTGTATCCTGCAGGCAGTTTGTACACATGCGTGATTATCAGTCAATCTCAGAGATTTGATTTAGAGTAAATAAAAAAAATGTCATCATTACATATTCCATGCTGTTATTATAATGCGGCTTCTGCAGCAATAGATGATTATTTCTTGATCTCCGTGCCAAGGTCTCTGAAGTGCTTAGGTTTGGGCTTCGAGACATTCTTCATTCTTCAAAGCCTGTTCACATCTAATGATTGAAAATAGCTGAAAAGACACTCCAGCTAATTTCTGTCATCTTTAAGAGTTTTTCTCCTGTTGTGTAATAGGATGTGTCTTCATCTAATGAGCCAATATTTATGTAAACAAGTCAGTGGCAGTTATTTTTGTTTATTCATTTCTTTTTCAATTCACGCCACTGCCCATCTGGCACTATTCTTTCTTGTCAGGAGTAAAGGTGATGTGATTATTCCTACTACTTTGGTTTGGTTGAGTCATTTTTTGATAATGTTAGCACTGATGGCAGACAGACCAGGCTTGCAGGTCGACAAACTGTATCTTGGCGACAAAGTCTGTCACTGTTCCTGGGTTTGCCTTTTTATTATGATGCTGACATTAGGATGAACAGTGCTGAGAGTGCAGACACACTTGTCTTGGCTGGTGCGAGTACAATGTAATTGTTGTCTTGCCAGATGTCATCCCTGTTGTTGACTCGAGTTCTCTCAGCATGTTGGCGTTCACAGAGGGCGACAGCATCTCATCGAAACACATGATCTTATTGACAGTTTGGTGGTTGGCGAGGCACAATAATCTAAAGAAGTAGTGCGTGACAACATCCTTCACGCTGCCTATGACTTTATACTAGTAGAGCAGGTGTCCTCCTAATTAAGAAGTGCTTTCAGTGTGGTTTTGAGTCCAAAACGTGGTGCCAAATTGTGAGTAGTTTGCAAAATGGTGGGTGAACTGGCAAAAACACACCATTTGGCACTTCTTTCTTTGTGGCTTGTAACAGGTGATGTAATGCAAAGTTTTTGTATCTTAGAGCGTCTGTCATTACACCATGTTAAAATACATTGTGGGATTTAAGTGTAGCCATTTGGATGCATTTGAACCTTAAAAAAGGCCAAGATGTCTGACCAGTAACATCCCGTTTCAGCACAGTGCTGGATCCGAGCCTCTACGCACCATATGGTTGTAACAAATAGGAAATAAAAACTCAACCACAGTCAAGGCCCATGTCACTTTGATTTTAGCACTATGATGTGTAACACAGACTCCATCTGCACCAGTACTCGGATGTTCTTCATGCATGAACACATGGAGCCAATTTCAGTCCCTAAGTCGGTCAAAGTGTAAAGAGATGAGTGTCTTAAACTGAGTCAACACTACCCTGGCTCTATTCAGGCTACCTAAACTCTCACAAAAACAGCCGTGCGCTAAAACACTATTATAGCCTCTGAGTTTAACTAAAGACCTCTGTTTGGCTGACTGTAACTATTGACAAAGTAATCTATTCCCTTACAGTTGCATGCTAAAGATTATACTGTAAAAAAAAAGTTGTTCGGGAGTGTTTAGTTTGGGAATCTCCAGGAGCTTTGCATCTAAAGGAAAGTATATTACCAACTATGATTGTAGTGATAGTGCATGAACTCCTGCTCACCTTCCTGCTTGTCACTAAAAACCTATTCATTGGCAGCGGGTGCAGATAGGACACACACACACACACACACGCATATTCACACACTCATCTATGGCTCCCGTGGATCTGCTGGAATTGGTAATGACACGATCCATCTCTAACCCATTTCCAATTCAGCTCTGGGAAATGAGATAGGATGGTAATGGAATCTCATTGATCTGAGTTTGCTCTCATGTTTATGGTCCATAAGTGTGGAAGTCATTTCTAATGTTCTTTCCCACATTGGCTTTTTTTGCATCCTGCCATATTTGCAGTAGGTTTTGTTCAGCGCTGTAGTTAATGGAAATGTGGGTATTCAAAATGGTTGTTTTTTTTACAACAAATGTAGGCCTGAAATTTCAAGCATTCAAGTTCCAGTTGCTCATATGTCATTGTCTTGCATATTGTAACATAATCTGAAATAGAAACTGTAATGCAAATATGAATGTACAGTTGAAAATTCTGTCAAAATTAACCATCTTGCTGATAGCTGATGCCAGTAAGAGAGAATATAAGCGGAACATTGGCCATCGGTGGAAGGATTTTATACCACTACCGATTGGGTGATATTACAAACATAAGCCAATGGTAATGTTCAACTGGTAAATTGGTACCAGTGCTGTCAAAAATGACTTTGTTATGAAATCAAAAAATACAGATCACCTCAAACTCTTCAAATATCTATTTATTTTTGCACATTTTGTGAAAAGCTAAAGATACCTATATATATGTATGTGTATATATATATATATATATATATATATATATATATGAGGTCACTGCACATGCATCAGTGTTTTAATCAACATACAGTTCCTGTTACAGCATATCCAAGTAACATGTGGCTACTGTCCATGTGTGTACTCAGACCCATATAAGATCTTGAGACGGTCACCTGCAGCAGTGACGTACAATGTTAGCATTCACAATCCGCTTACAATTAGAAGGTATAATTGAATTAAGAATGTTTGTCTGTACGTCACTTAAAATAATCATTCACTGTATTAACTTTAGATTTTTGTTGCTAAAAAGAAAAGTTTCAAGAGTGAAAACATAATATTAAGCTGAAATTTCCATATGGACTCAATGACATTCAGATCAGTAATGATTAAAAGTTTTGGACATGTTTATCAGTATGGATAAACATGTCCGCGTCACACAAGGGAGATAAATAGGGGCATATGGGTAGATTTTCTGTTTGCCAAGTTAAATTTGGCTGTTTGGTTCAATGGAGGATAAAGAGGTCGCCTAATGCCATGAAGCAGTCTGTACTATGTTGTTTAATTTCCAGATGAGGTGGTTAATGCACAAATGGTTGCATTCATTAGTTAAGATACACCTTGTAATTTCCAAAATCCTTTTATTTAATCTAGCAAATTGTGTAGGACTAGATAATTTCATAAATCCATGATTTAAAACCAAATACAAGAAGAAACAATATAAGAGAAAACATATTGGAAAAGGCTCAAACCTTGTTCAAAAGGGGAAATGTCCAAATGTTTTCTCATATTTTAATTAGTTTAAATCCATAGTAGTGCACATTTCTGGAACATTTCAACAGTTCTTCCAGTGCAGTACTGTGAGCATGGGGTATGGTAAGTGCAGGCTCAGCCCTCCCTACATGGCTGCAACACTTTCAGACTTCTGATGTTTGTGCTCCTTCCTCAGTTCTCTCTGGATGCGAAATGCCCAAATAAATGAATACAGCATGTATAAAGTGGCCCAAGTCTTGAGCTGGAAATGAGCAGCATTCCGATGGCTGCTTCAAAGTCAGCCAGTGCCATCAGAAGATGAGCCAGTCTTTCATTCATAAAACCATGTGACTGTAAGATAAGGAAAGCCCTATTACTCTGGACGCTCGGGCCTCCTGCCAAATTATCCCACCTCAGTCTTCAAAGATACGTGTCTGCACACACATCCACACACAGGCAAACACAGAGTGCCCTTTTCTTATCTACCTTACCCTCTACTTGCCACAGTACAAAATTATTTCACAATGAACTTCAACAGCACGTTGACTAATTCCAGTAACTGCTTTGCATACTTGCCCACTTCATATTCAAGGAAATATGATTGGGCTGACTGTGCAGGACCTTAGCAATATGGCTTCTCATTACATCACAAAGAATCAACTGAAGTGTGAAATTAACTGATGCGATGACATGTCAAGATTTGTTCCTGTACATAAGGAGAGAAGGGAACAATCTGCATCAAAGCCTAGACGGTATGCCCAGTGTACTTTGCTCTCCTTTGGATCCTGTTAAATAAGTTGTATTCATTTATATTTCTGCAGTCACATGAGGTTTTCCTCAGTGAAAATGTGTAAATTCTATCCTACCTTAGTGATGTTTTTTATAATTAATGACAAAGCCTATTTAGTATTCATGATGTTGTGGCACAGGGAATTGGACTGTGTGTGTTTGGATACAAATTTCATTGTTTTCTCCACTGTGACCATCTTTTGGCTGCTTAGTTTGGCGATGTTTCCCTCTCTGTGTGAACTCATTGTAGCCCAGTTCTGCAATAAAATAGAATGCTTTGCAAACCTATGTAGAAACAGCATTCCTCCAGAGAGCTACATTAAACATAACAAAAACTAACAACATTTTATTATGACAAATCACTTTCACATTTTGCTGTGCAGTGTAACTTTAAGCAGACAAAATCTGCTGGCTTTGTGTACCTGCCACTCAAGTGCACACATAGGCGCAGCATTGCTTGATAAGTACAATCTGTTGTCCCTTTTATGGCTCAAACTAATTTTTGAACAAAGAGATAAGTGCGTTAGACTACTCTCTAATGGCAGAATATAGGAGGGAAATGTGGCTGCACTCAAGACCTTCTAGGGAATATAAATACACAGAAACAGTGCTAAACCTCAGTGATGAAACAGCTTTTCTCAAGCAAAGTTTACATGCATTCAGAGGAATTCAACTTATTGCCTTAGTTTGGCTAATATCAAAGTTTTAAAGGCCATGCGTACACCTTAGTCAGACTGTAGTGAAGACCAAAGTGGAGTTGTTTTTTTTGTAATTGAACTATTGATGCCAGATAATGTGGCTCTGAATCGAGCTTTTCTGGCCTGGGCAAACGCCCCCGCAAGTGATGAAAATCACGGCATGACAACACAGGCCCCGTTTACATGGATTCGAATCAGCGGATTATCGGATCAGTGTTTTTAAAACTATTTGGTGCACACAGTGCCGTGACAAAAGTGCTCTCCGTGCACATGGCAACGCTAATACGTCGATACGCTTATCACCTGACTATTTCAAAGGCACGTCACACGATCCCAGTGCATAACGGACATGCGCGAGTCACTCAAATTAATCAAGAAGATGTCAACGAAGACGACAACGAAGTTCAGTTGTTACCCACAAAGCGCTACTTCTTCCCGGTCTAACCCAAAACCGGTGCTCCATGTACGGCTTGCGTAGCCGCAGCTGCAGAGTGTTCGCATCGGAGAAGGCTTGTAGAATCTGGCACCTCCTCGCCAAATATTTCTGGGCCATCTGTACAGCCAACAGAAGTATAGAAAGCAGGTTCTAAATGGTCCGAAAGTCATTGTCCATGTTGTTTTCCATGTCAACAAATAGCTGGTGGCTGGAAGCTGTGTCACCCACATAGGATGACCAATGACAGCAAATCAGGGAGGCGAACGTCACAGTGACGTAAACCAACGACGTAAAACCAACGTCAGCTACAGCGTTCTTCTGCGTACCCCCGTTTCTCAGTGTTTACACAGCGCCAGATCAGATACATACTGGATTGAATACGTGGGCCCTGGCGGATTCAAACTGATACGCCTGTGGAGTGTTTTTATGGCGTTGTCGTGTGCAC
>JAPTYR010000011.1:16448370-16472602 GCA_029814505.1 Siphamia roseigaster
AACAGGTTAAAGGAAACAATAAAATCCCTCATGTTTTGTTAATTGTCTTTGTGGTGTGTTCACTGACACTAAAGACACTTTTACATCCAGCAGCCAATCAGAATAGAGTATTCACCCAGACCATGGTATAAAGGCGGCTATCCTCGAACGATGAATAATAGAAAAAGAAGATCGAGCCAAAGTAGCACAAGGGGCAAGGAGGCGACAAAGTTTTTAATAGAAATATTGTTTGACAGAAGTCACCAAAAGTGTCTAAAAAGCACATGCTGAAACTTTAATGTATTTTCCAAGAAGATGAGAACGTAAGAGGACACACGAGGACAGCCGAGCAATGTCGCCTGAATACAAAAGAAACCGCGGCAGCGGGAAAGGTGTGCAATGCTCTCAGTTCATCCCCCTATCCTCCATACAAATGGAAGAGGCCACCCGCTGACTGACAAGACAGCGCCGTCAGACACAGCCGTCGACAAAGTATTCATAACACAGTCAGCGCTGGCACGTACGTCGGTATGATGTGCAAAGAGCTTTAGTGTGAGCACAGAATTATAATGTGAAACTGGACTGAATGTATATAATGCAATAAAAACATGACCTTTTGTCTGATGTGAAAGCGCCCTTAAATAATTCTTTTAATGGGCACAATAGAGGTTTGGAAGGAGACGGTGTCTAATTATGAAACTGCAGGTCAGAGACTACCCTAGATTCAGCGACTAAATTAATCACAGTCTTTAAATCAGGTGTCCTGTAGTTAAATCTGTTTGGCTCCAGAGAGTTGGTTGGAATCCCTTTTATTAGGAAGTTAAAGAGTCAAATTAAATTAAAACCTGAGCTGTGCAATGCCAAAACTTTTTAAGTCGCCACATTACAATCTCCTGACAAGTGGAAGTGATGCTCTGTTTGCAAATCCATGTACATGAAATGGAAAGTCTCACCTCTGTCTGCACCATAGCTGGTCTCTGTGTCCGCAACATTTTCACCGTCTGAAAGATGTCTACTACACCCTCGTATCTCATTCGTTCCAAGACGATGCTTAGAGTGATGAAAACTCCGGTTCTACCAACACCCGCGCTGTGCAGGAGAGATCAATAGGACAGGAAGGGTCAACTCCGAGGGCAGAACTACTACATCATTATGCAACGGGTTTGTTTTAAATTAATAAGTGCACTTGGGTTTCATTTGAACATTTATGGTGTTTTGTATTGGATTCTTGTGCCATTGATTGAAAACTTCTTCCAGCTCTTGTAACACTTGCCTTTAGGTTAATTTCAGTGTTCTACCATAAATAGGGTGCTTGCTGTGTTTCCAAATGAAAATTCCAGACTTTTTTCCAAACTGATATGTTTTCCCAAGAATTTGACTTTATGTGGTTTTATACTTGTGTGTCTACTGCCTATTTCATTGGTTCAGATTATACTAGGTGTCATTTTTATGGTATTGAATGAACAAACACAAAATTCACAGTACCTTTTCTGTTTGTCATTTCATAATGATTTCAGCATACACTAAAATTCTACTATAAGATTTTTTCCCTATATATTATTAAGACTTTCACCCAAAATTCAAGACTTTTCAAGGTCTGGAAAACAGTGTTTTGAAATTCCAGACTTTTTAAGACTTTCAAGACTGGCGCAAGCACCCTGCATGATTATTGTGATTTGTCTCTTACGTACCTACAGTGGACCGAGATAGGTCCATCTTGGCCAAACTGCTCTTTTGTTTTATGAACTTGGCCAATGAAATCGATAAAGCCCTCTCCTGACTTTGGCACTCCTTGCTCAGGCCAGTCTGTGAATTGAAATTGCCTGACAGTCCGTGACTGCCCATCCTAGGAAGAGAGAAAGTGGAAAGAAAAGGAGAAAAACTGTCAGAAATATGGGAAAAAATTACAATAACACAATGAAGTGAGTCTGAAGGATTTTGTAGACGGTCATCCTGTGGCAGTTCAATCCATGGCCTACACATCATAATAACCCCAACCTGTTTGTCAGTTAAAGACTGTGTTCTTTCATCAGAGGAAGTATCAGAGGAAATGTTTTGTTATTAAAGATGCCTGTCATTTTACCTGAATATATTAGCATATGAACACTAAAGATGCTAATTCGTTTGATGTGCCATCCCTGACAGGGTGTTTGGAGGATCGACTTTTAAGCGGAGTGCATTACTTAAGTGATATTGTATCCCCTTGATAAGGAAAGAAATCCCATTGAGGAGACAGTTTAACATGCACTACAAAGAGGGAGCTGGTGCCATGTATCTGCGTAAGCCTTTGATGGAATTAAAAACTCTGGCAGCTCCCTGCTGCCGGCACAGTGTTTGTTTTTTTACACACTGACACGTGTCATGTTTCCTACAAATATATATATTTATGTTCATGTTACACTTTAGGCCATAGTTTGGTATAAACAAATATTTGATACAATGCCAGCGTTTGGAGTTAATGAATCTTGGAGTGTTAATTATGGTCAGAGGGCATTCACAGCCGACATGCAAAATGCCTTTACTAACACTAAAATAAAGTTAAATGATGCAGTAGTTGGTGCTTAGTAACCAGGCTTTTTCTTCATTTAAACTTTTAAATGTTGAAGTCCAAACAGTGTGTATGTATATACATACTGAAGAACAAAAGAAACGCAAATATGTTTAGCTTTATACAGGAGTGTGATTTAAGAGTTGACGGTTACGGAGATGCATCAACCGAATATGGCAATCCTGGTTGCGGGTGGTGACACGTGGTCTCCTGGGTCTTGGTCGGTTGCGAGTGGCCCCCGTGTCACGGTATCGTGTCCTCAGCCTACTGATGGTTAACTCATGAATGGTCAGACGTCTGGCCACATTCCAAGCCGTCAAACCAGCATCAAGCTTCCAATGGCACGTTCTCTAAGGTTTTCAGTCAGCCCAGGCATCTTGGAAAGTGGAGGAATTTTGACTCTGACAATTTGCTTTTATAGCAAACAAAGGCATTTACCACGCTAGTTTGTACTGGCCACTCCCAAATCATGGCGAACGTGCCCACACTGCCAATACTTGGGTCAAGTGATTGACATCACTCGTGTGTCTTGTTTACCTGAAAACAAGTGTCTCAATGATCACAACTCAGATGAGAACTCAAGGGACAGCTCAGTTTCTTCCCGAAAACCATGACGAAAAAATTACGTTTCTTTTGTTGTTCAGTGTGTGTGTGTGTGTGTGTGTGTAATGCTAGCTAAAAAAACACCATAGGTAAAGGTAAAACGACACATTGTGCGCAACTGATGAAAAACAAAATTATTCTACTGACAACAATAAGAGCATTGCTATGAACATCTAAAATAATATATATTTTGCAATTTCACAGTGGATTTTTTTTTTATTTTTATTGGAAATATAATGACCGAAAAAAAGAAAGAAAAATGTCTGATTGGGTGAATTTTTGCAGCAGATGCCCTAAATATGCATAGGGAACTGTAAACACCTTTTTAACTGATCAGCTTCTTTGCAGACACCTTAACAGATATTCTGGTTAAGTGTAAAAACATATGTGAATTAAGACCGAATGCTCTACTTCTTCTATTCACTTGAAGGGTAATATAACCTACAGCCTCTCCTAATGATGACACAGCACAGCCTAAATTATTTGCTCCATATGGTTGCATGTAATGTGCAACTTTTCAGGTTTGTTTTAAATTTGACCGACACTTTATGGAAACACAACTCCTGACATCCCTTTAAAATGCACTATGGGTTAGCCACAAACTAATTTGTAACACTAGTACCAATTATATATTCAAACGACAAGCAATAGCAATGAAAAAAAGAGTGCAACATTTACAGTGTTGAGGGCCTGGCTTTGTTCCGTAAACCGTTTACTTACTCTGGCATCAGTCACTTTGAACTCTCTCAGGATATACTGGGGCATGTTATACTCGGCCATTGGGTCCACCACAAAGTACTGGTATCTGGCCGACCTCTCTGCTGGCCAGTACTGGTGGCATTTTTCCTACAGGGAGTCAAAGAAAAAGAAACATACCACTTTGAGCCACAACATTCCTGTCATACACTGGTTTCATTGTGTTCATGCCCAAATATTTTTCATCTAGTGTCACACTCAAAGGCGTGAAGGCTACAGTATTGCTATTTAGTAACATGTGCCCTGAACTTAGGAAAACAAGCAGATAACAAAACCATAAGGTGAAATCATACCCTGCCCATTTCTCGAAGCTTGGTGAGCATGACGACAATAGTGGAGTTGTGCTCCCAGAGCATTCTCCAGAAGTCCTCTGTGGTCTCTGCCAGGGGCCCCTGTGTCGCAATGTAGGCTTTCTGTTGCCTGTGAAAATGCAGTTTTAATGGGATGGAAAAACTGTCATATGATCAAAAGTACATTTCAGGGAATTTGAATGATTTTGTGCCAAGATGAAAACAAACAAAAAGGTTTGTGGTAGGTTTTCTCACATGTTTAATGAGAAGCCATTTTAGTAACTTATGAATTTATTGGAAAAACACTTCAATTAACATGATTTTTCTCATCTTTTAATAATATATCTGAGAATCTCTTTCATATCCAAGTAGATTGGCTATTGTAATTGAAATATCCCGAACCAAATCGGTGCTAAAGCAAACTGAATAGGAAATGGAACTGAACTGGGACCATGTGAATTGGAATTGATTCAGGAAATCAATGACAGTACGGTGCACTGGCCTAAAGAGTACTTTAGCGCTTACCTGTACCCATCAATGAAACTAGCATTGATGTAGTCGGAGCCCTCAACTCCTCGGATGGGCTGAAGACACACTCGTGTGGATTCGTATGGCATAATGTTAACAAGGCGGTTTTTGAACTTGTTGCAGGGGAGGTTGGCACTGATGAATCGTGACGTGTGGGCTTTAGTGTTAGCTAAACGCTGTAAGGGATAAGGAGAAATACACCAGTTAGCATGCGAGAGCAAGGTAAGAAGCTGCTGTGTGTTTATTTCCCTTATGACAATCTGTGTCTGACAAAAATTGTTTTCTTTCCCTTCCAAGATGAGATTTAAGATCCAATAAACAAACACATGTAAAGTGTGGGAAGACCATTGTAAGAAGGTGATGAAATTTACGCTTTATTGGCTTGTATTTTACTGTGGTTTTGTACTATTTCACGTAACAATGAGGAATTGGAATAGCACCAAAGTGATTACTATCACAGCGTGCCTTGGCAGAAGAAAAAATAGCATGTTATGATGAAAAGACAGGGAAATGGATAGCCGAGTGAGCCCAGAGTGGACAGAAGTGTGGTGTAATCTAACCTCTTTATCATTTCTTAGTGGAATCAGCATCCATCACAAAGCAAGAAAAGGAGGTTCGTGACAAGCAAGGCAAAGCAGTACATATGGCAGCACTACAGGCTGCAAAAGGCTGGATAAGGCTGGATGAAATGCATCCTCATTGTAAATGCAGTGTATATTGCTCAAGCCACTCTGGCAATTGTCCCGTGGTGAGGGAAAACCTGTGTTTGGCATTTTTTAAGTAAACCAAGACCCCCTTTAAAGAGGCTATATGAGAGGGGTAAACCAGAGAGCAGGAATTTATCCTATGTTGGGTTATACAACTGAGTCAACCAAGTAAAGAGGCAACCACAGGCTCCATAATGTCTCACAGGCCTAATGAATGTTGGAAAATTGTCCGGAAGACTGAGGGTGGCCTATTATTGACAGTGTGTTGTATGACCCAGTGTGTTTGACAACAGCTGTGTTCCCATCTATATGTTTTTATGCATTTATTTTGAAGTACTTCAATGGGAAAGGTTGATTGATATGGCAACATATGAGGAGTTGAAAACAGCTTTTTGTCTTCGGGTGGTTTTGAAGACTTGTGGATTGTAGAAATATGAATTGAATGTATTTACTCTGACAAGGCAGTAGTTTTGTGGCCATTAGAGAGAGCAGTCTGAATCACTCTGCCAGTGAAAAATACATGATTATAAACAACTTTTAGACTTAGAGTGCAAAGTGAGAAGATCGAGAATCACAATCGTTTTCACCACTTGAGTCAGTTCCAAATTAAAAGAATGGGGATCACTAATTTGGTCATTTGATGAGCCACGGTTCTCACTAAACTGTGACAGTTCTGACCTTGCTTTGACGATTCCAAACAGATATTTAGTGGAGCTACTGACAACACAAAAGGGAAACTGAAGTAATTCGTGGTGTTACTGAGGCTGTTTTCTGTGTAAAAACAGAGATCATCTAACAGAGCTACAATGTAAACTATCAGCTGATGCAGTGTGTTATGTTGGCCGACTGTCAACATCTGTCTGGTTTAGTTTGAAGAAATGCGATATCATAATACAGATGTGTGTAAGACATTGTTCAGGACATGATGCAATCTGTGGATCCAGTATTGATTCTTTGGTGTTTTTGACACTCCAATGTACATTCGAGTGAGTGACTTCCCCTTGCTGTGAGTTGTGAAAATCAATACTAGAGTTGCATACAACCACATTTAATGGAACAAGGATAAGTTCCAGTGTAGCAAACATGTAAGTCGGTGGTGTTTCAGGCATCTTCCCTTTCCCCTACTGTCACACAAAGATCATCCCATTATTACTATACTTTGCAACTTCTACTTTTCCTATGTATTACCTCCATTCATAATATGGCCCTCTGCTTTAGTTTGCCACATATAGAAACACAACCTTTGAGTTAGAATTGTAAATGGGATGCCAACATAATGATATTCCAAATAGCCTTCCAAAGTGTTTGACTATGTTTATATTAGTTTGTACCTTGAACTCCAATTCCATGCCAGTGACATTCTCTCCACCCTCTATCTGTGTCAATTTCTGGATGTAGGCGTATAGGTTTCTGGCGGGCACTTCGGTGGTGCCGCAGTTGACGGCCTCCTGGAGAGCGTCGTGTATGAAGACGTACTGGTCCTCTGTTTGCACCATGTAGTTGCGCTGGGCTCGCATTAGCGTTACATGCCCGTAGATGTCCACAGTCTTCTCATGCTTGATTCGTTCCAGCATGGCATCAATCACGATGAAGCAGCCTGTGCGACCAACACCGGCACTGTAGTCAAAAACAACACAAACAGCAGAGTGTTACTGGGGGGTGGCTTTATTTTTTATTACCACGAGACATGTTAGTTGCTCTGTCCGGCTCATTAACTTGAAAAGTCTGTCAGGGTTTCAGCAGGTTTCAGCAAATCAAAGACTTTGACATTTTTAGAACTGTGATGAATCCAATTTATTTCCCAGCAATGCTCATAAAAATATTTGAAATAACTCTATTCCTAGTCTTCGATTAATGTAACATTACGTGGACATACTTCCTCTAAATGTCTCTTTAATGAGAAAACTCAAACTTACTAGCAAGATGAGGACCTGGTTAAAGTAGCTGTGCACTTTTGATAGTCTGATCAGTTTTTCATAACCATATTTAAGTGAGCCTAAAGGTAACACAAATTGTCAGAATCACATTTAAGGCATTTTAAAGCTTAAATACAAATGATTATATTTTGAAGTCAATGAATAATCCCTGGAAGACTCTTTATTTCCCATTTGATTTTGTTGTAATCCTGTGGTCTGAGAGATATCTTCTGTTAACATTCACAGTGCCCCGAAGAACTCCCTTGTACCTGGTGATAAGTCTGAACAGTAAACTCTCTTTGCCAAGTTCGTCTCTGAGGGACTGACCATTTGGCTTCGAGTGTAATTAAATCTGAAGTGGCACTGTGTAGAGAAGAGTTCTTGGCAGTTGCAGCTCTCGGTGAGCTCACTCCTGGCTTTGCAATCGAGTCCCCCTCACCCCCCTCTGGATCCCACCTGTGCTCTTCAGCCCATCAGCACTAATCACTTATGTAACAGCAACATTTAACCTTTATCTCACAGTTCTGAAAAGTGGCCCTACAACAAATGCACAACAAATGTGGATAGACGGACAGATGCAATTTTGAGGGTATGATTTTGAGAGAGCTTTATTAATGTGCTGGGTAACTTCAGAGAAGTGCAGCTGGCTTTAATTAATGCCACTAGATTAGCACACTGCACCCAAATGGCGTAAGAGTTTTAGAAGAGCTAGTGAAAGGCAGGTCTCTTCATTAAGATTCACATTTTACATTAGCGTGTAAAACTGCAGAAGCACTCCAACAAAAAGGCAGATTGCTATCCCTTTTCTGTTTTTGACCTCTCCTTGCAGGCCCGTTGAAGACATGCTGTATGAACATGGATGTTTTTCTCCTACTGCTGACAATTTACAAACGCTCGCCACTGCATATGTTTAAACAGTGCGTGCCTCAGCACCAGCGATGCTTTCTGATGACAATTTATTTACCGCGGGAATGACAGGGTAGTGTTAAATCTTGTTCATTAACTCTCCTTCCGCCAACTGCGAAGCGCAACACTGACAAGTTGAGTCCTTGCGCTTGGCACTCCAAAGTAAATAGGGTATTCAATCCATTAAGCTGACATGCCTACGAGGTGTGAGCCATGCACTCGTGCCTTCTACTTCTGATGGAGCATTTGTTTTTCATTTGCTCTAAGGAACGGGGAAAGGGTGGAGAAAGAAAAACTCAAGAGGGAGTAAAGTTAGTCCCCGGAGGCCAAGTCTGGTTAATGTGCCATGCTGCACTGGAACTGTGCTGGGGATGGAATAAAGACACGTATGGGAGTCATTGGCTTTAACAAATGATCTGATGATCACTTCCAAAATGGCTGACATTGGCTGGATTTCTTCCCCCCTCCACCCCCCTCCCCCCTTTGGAACAACATTCCTCATGTCTCCAGGGCAATCAGGAATTGTGTATGTGTGTAATGCAGCTAAGCAAACCTGTTCCTATGGGAAAGTATCTCGGGGATATTTGAAGAATGAATCACTTCCAGGTCTGAGAACACCTCAGCCCCTTGGCGGGGTATTCAGAAAGTGGAAGAGATTTCTCCCTTTACCCCAGCTGTTTCTAATCTGAAAACATTTTACAGTGCAGAGCTGAATGTGGGAGAGTGATGACCTGCGAGAAAGTAAGTGACAGAGTGACAGCTAGTGAGACACAGACTGAGGCAGATGAGGAATGGGGGAGAGTGGAGGGGAATGTCATGCAGGGACAGACACTGCCAGTTATCTTTTAAGTTATGTCGTTAGCTTTCCAAAAGACTCATCTGCTCAAAGTATTTATTCTTAAATGTAAAACCAGGAGATGCAAGGGACACATTCTTTATCGACAAGCGATGGTGTGCATGTGGCGGTGTGAGGCGGTGCAGAAAGCCGTTGGTGCTTTTGGCAGTTGAAGGGGAGCTGGCGGACTGGCTGCACTAATGACCTGACACTGCCTTTTCAGCCAGTCAAGACCAGCTGCTTTGGAAGTCGACACACATTAAGTGTCAGACTAATATGCTTTCCAGGAGTTTAGGGAATAGGGGATGGGAGAGAAAGTGGATTGTAAAATACAGCTGCAATGAACCCCGAGAAGATAAAGCATGAGCAGCAGTGAAAGCAATTACATATGTATTGTTAGCAAATCTCTTGCTGTCAGCTAACCTGTCACTATTTCGCTCCACTGGCCATTCAACGCACACATAAACTAACCAGAATCAGTGTGTAGCTGTTAGACTCAATAATCTCAGTCATTTATGTGAATGAATATTTTCTAAAATGTGCAAAGTAAATAATATTTGTCCATCATTTTGACTTGGAAGTGTTTTATTTTGTTCGGGCTTCACTTCATAACAGGGCACTTTAAGTCTTGTTTTGCCTTTTTTTTTGTTTGCTTAGGGAGGTTCTTGAAGTGACCCAAAAATGGCAGCCGTGATTAAAACCCGTTTTCAGAAATATTAGTACAGTCTCCTTTAGGATAAACTGGGGCATCCTGAACAATAGGGAAGGATGCGGTCCCATTGTTCTGTAGGGCAACAAAACACATTACTGGTCCGCAGCATTTTTCATCTTTTACCACAACTTCCTACTAAGCTTACATGTTTTTAACCAATGTACAATGATCTGAGTGGAGTTTGCATTGTAACCTATGCTGTGTTTCATTATTTTAGTCCTTATTTTCAGTTTTAATGGACTGTCGACCTTTATTTTCCTTAACATTATTTAAACCATTGGCGTTCTAACAATGGCACCAGTTAAACTGTATCATATCTTCAAGGACAAAATGAGATTAATAGATTTATGCATTTTTGTGTGGACATTTATGGGTTAAAATGTAACAGTGTATTGACCAAAGGGATTTTTTTTAATACAGGGTTAAAAATTAAGAACGTTGATTTGGCTGGGGTAGAATTTTAGCCCAACACATTCTTATTAAAGTATACTCTGTTTATCAACACTGGGATTGATCCATTTTTGGATTCAGTGTTACTCATTGCAGCACAACTATACTGTACTTTATTTCTTCGCTTATGTTACTATAGTTATTTAATATTTGCATACTTTGTGATCAACATAAGTAACTATAGCGAGGCTAAACACATCACATCCCCAAAAGTTGATTTTCTCGGTGGCTGGGTGAGGCCACTGATCTCTGAGCCATTCAATCATGTCCTTTCGACTTGTTCTCTGACCTCCTGATGCCTCGGTAGCCCTTTAGCTAAAGGAGCAAAACAGACCCTGACCTGTAGGTTAGTGGAAGTGGAATGAACTAAGAAAGCAGGAAACCTACTGTACTGAACTTGTGAGTGTTGCTAAGAGGCAGATTTCACATGGATCTCACCTAGATACAAGTCATAGTTTTAATGTTCCAGCATATAGAAACACATGATAACCTTGCGTGGTTGGTTCTAGTACTAGTTGATTGTTAGACAAAGCAAAATCTAGCTTCCTGGAACACTCTAGATTTGTAAACAAGTTTCACTCAGCATCAGTGACACTGGGGTGAGAGTTCTGGGTTTATTTTTATTGTCCTTTGTGACAGAATGCTGCTGCTTGCTCCATTTTACAACATAAAAATCAGTCTTGTAGTATCTCTATACAGAGTAATATTGATAAAATGTGTGATCAATGATGGCTCATGTAAGTAGAAAGTACATCTTTTGAATTGCTGCTGATCTGGGCTCATTGTGAACCAGGTACTGATACTCCATCTGCCACCATTCACTCACCTGTACAAATCAAATCAAAAGGCCTTGATTGATGTTTTTTATACATTATGGTCATGGGTTGCATTTTAAACTGCATTTTTCCCCCACGCGCAAACTAATTAATCAGCTGCTCAAGAGACTGTGCCATGCTGTTAATTACAGGCTGTAAAACTCTCCCTTTATTCCGGTCTTCATGCAAAACCAAATCTGGGTTTATTTCTAAATATTACATTTAGCTGGAGTATATCTCTATATCACCATGTTTCCTAGTATGTAAATATAGTGGATGGCTCATAAAATTGTGGTCAAACATGTAGTGAAGAAGGGCTTCTTAAAGGATTTGAGCTCGGAAATGACTTTATCTGATAGCGTGCCAGAGGAATTAACAACTCCCATCTGCACAGTGACATTAATTCCTGCATTCTGCTTTATTGTAAAAGTCAGGATTTTCAATTTGAAGTGACTGGGCAACTAGCTCTAATTAACTCCAGCATGTGGTAATTCTGATTCTTCAGTAATCCCCCTTGCTTTTTTTTTTTTTTTTTTTTGTCACTCTCTGACACGAGTTTTGTATCTATTACATTCGCTATCGCTGCTCCTTCAGCTGCTGGCTTTCTCTGTGCGTCACCTCTGATGGCTTCCTGAGCTGAGAGGAGCCACAAGTCTGTGTTATATCTTGGCGTCTCTCTGCCGAGAGTCTGGCCGCTTGTGTCGCCGAGGGAAGTGAACTTGGCATGAAAGTGAAAGTTATTTGTTTCAGATGCAATAACCCAAGGGATAAGTCGGGGACTTGTGGGCTGCTGATGTGCGACATGTTAGTGCCGTTGCATAGCAGACGACAGGTCAGCACCAGTTTGTGTGTCACTGTGTAGGAGGAAATGTTTAAGTTGGCAAAGGCACTGACACTGATGTTGAAAACACCTTCAGGTTTAAAGTGTCCTCTATGAGAGCTAGGGTTTACAGCAGGTTGGAGTTGAGCTCATATTAGTCCTTAACCTGAGTCTTCTATTTCTGTTAGAACTCCATTGCCACTCTATCAGCAAGCATCTCAAATATCAGTTTAAATGAACTGAAAATACTTTTATTCTTCAAGGGAAAGAAAGGTTTACTGCACACTTCTTGATTTTGTTAAATTTATTTAGAGCAAACAACGCGTTTCGTCGTCAGGTTCCCTCAGGCACCACCTGCCAGGTGTGGCTTAATACCGTCGGGTCACATGATCCCTCTTTAAAGTCATAACATTATTAAATGCAAAATATAAGAAATTTATACAATGAAAAACAGACAAAATCTCATTCAGTGTACACAACATTAAAAACCCAGTAAATCCCATCATCTAATACATACATTCCCTATTAATAAGTCCCAATTTAATCCATTCACAGAATATTTCCAAACATTATTTGCAGAAAGCAGCTCAAGTCCTGCGCCTCATTCAGTCCCAAAGGTTCGATTGTTGACAGTTCATGAATCCAGGTTTCCCTTCTGAGAAGCTGTTTGATTCTGTTGCTTTGATACTTTTATTCTTATTTTACATTCAGCTAAAAACATAATCAGCACCTTAATTTTGTTGCAATGTAATGTCAACCGTACTTAAAAGGCAGAGAGGTGGATGTCTCTGTTTAGAGATTGAAAGAAGTGTCCCAAAAAAAACCTAAAATACATCGAGCTCTAATTTTTAGTCCTGAGCTTTCATTATGACGTGCATTAAATTTGGCATCATATCAATGAGCTCATGTAATGTCACATTACTTATTTTTATTTATTTATTTATTTTTGGGCGCATAATGCTGCTGAACCAAGACCTGACCAATTGAACTAAGTCACTCCATCCACCTTTCTTGTCACCCTGATGTGCCAGTTACTCTGAAACTGGGTCATCTTTATCGTATACTGATGGTTGTTCAAGAAATTAGAAACTTTAAGAGTACTTAAAGAACTTGTTACAGCTGAAATGTATTAATCACTGTTGCAATTATCCAATGGAAGCACCTCAGATAATTAAAAATAATAATTCCAATGGGGACAAACTGCAAGGCAGGTTATTTGGTTATCTTTTTTCTGTATTCACCTATGCTCGAGTACCTTACTCTAACTGAGTGCTCCTTATGCCTCAGTTTTACAATCGTCAGTGCAAATAGAAATGCGGCTCTGCTGGTGGAAAACAAATATTTCATCGACGACGAATTTACATTTAAAGTTTACCATCGACATGTTTGACACTGCAAAAATAATAACAATAATTAACAAATTAAATTACTGTGTTAAAATAACTTAGGTGAAACGGTAGTAAAAATAATTTGCAGTTATATTCGCAATTAAGCCACATATAAAGGTAATATCTGAGACGGAATTGCAGGCATATAAAGTAATATATACAGCTTTGTGATATGTATTCATATATTCATTAAAGTAAATGGAAAGGGAACAAAAATCAATTTCATGCTTGATGTTCCTGTGGACCTCCTGTGTACCTCTGCCTTGTGAAACCGTGTTGTTTCCTACCTGCAGTGTACCACCATGGGCCCTGCATCTGGAGGATTGCATGCTTTGACTCGTCTCAGGAAGGCCAGGAAGGGAGTGGGATGCTCTGGTACCCCGTGGTCTGGCCAGGCCGTGAACTGGAACTGCCTCACCTCTCGCTTCTCGCTGGAGCCATTCTGAATATGGAGATGGACAAAGGTTAGTGGCCACTAATGTCTCCTGTCAAACCCTTGACAAGATACTGTGCAGCCACGGTGAAACACCCATGCCCCTTACTTTAAAAAGTGCAAATGTCCTGACACAGTAAGTGGCCAGTTCAACTGTGTCTAGCAGTGTCACTTGGATGAGACCGTAGGTTTCTGTCCCTCTTGTAGGCCAGTATTGGTCACATTTCACCTGGAGTCGAGAAAAACATGACATTAGACATTGTCTGGGTTGGTGACATTTATACACATTTTGCCCTTTTCTTTCATGTCCTGCAGCTGATACACAAACTCCACAGAGCCAAAAAAAATGTTAGAATAATTTCCTCAAAATTCCCTCCTCCTTGCTGACTATTGGATTTTATTATCGTCGAAACGGCCTGAAATACTTTTACGGTTCTGACATTGGTATAAATTGTCCTGACACTCTATAATTACAAAGGTAACCACTGTTTCCAATCACATAACAGGCTCCATTTTATTGCTGTTTTAGTGTACAGCTTTGTTTCCCAGTGAGCAGCCAATAAAACACTCCTTGTCTTTCTGTGACAAAGGGAAGCTCTGTTGGTGCAGGAGAGGAAATAAGGAGATTACAGTACAACTGTTTTCATTTCAATTGTCGTTGTCCATCAGAAGTGATGTGGTTCAGTGCAATTGAAATGTCAGTGTTATCATCATACCATGTTGCATGATGCTCAAAAAATATATTGACTTCTCGATGCCAGTTGCACCAGTGCATATTAAACAGTTAAATAAGCATTGTTTTTTTTCCTTAGCAGCTTTTATAAAACTGACACAATGAGCTGTGAAATGTTGATTCCTAATTCTGTTTTTATGCATTACAGTTATGCAAAACATCCAACCAGCATGAGTGATTAATATAAAAGGCAGGAGCCACAAAAGCACGTTATGTTCTACAAATGTCATACAATAGATCGCAGTGTGGAATATTAAACACTCAATGTAAAGGCAGGACCAAGGAACAATAAGGATACAGCATCCGTTGCCCAAAATGTACTTTGACAGAGCTTTTAATATTGGACAAGAGTTTGTTTTTTGTGTTTTTTTTTAAAGGATACTGGGCTATAACTGCTCCCTAGTAACATGATGGTGTGTTCTTCGAAAAGGCATACAAGTGTGAAGGTCAGCAGCTTATAGAGCCAGGCAGGCTTTCATGTGCTCAGTTGAACACTGCAAGATGTGCCAGAGAGGGAGTGAGGGGAAGTGCTTTTTGACTATGTCGACCTTAAAGGATGAGTGAGTGAATGCAGCCAAACTTTTTAACTGATGAAAAAGTCCGTTATCGCAGACTGTCATCTAAAGCCTTCAGCATGCGAGGCAAATGAAACATGCCTTGTTGGAGATCAGTCATGACTAAACAGCAACAGAAAGACACCATTGGGTGGAAAACAGAATGCAAGTTGGCAAAAACTGTTTCATCAAGGCAGAGTAAAATAAATGTACCAACAAAAAAAGGGCTCAGCGAAAATGTAAATTGGAAGCTACTGATAAGGAGAACTGGAAGAATCACAGTTGTGGACGTTTTACATCATACAGCATTACTTTCCTGGCTTTGCTTTTATTCTTAGATAAGTCTTTGTTTTTCTCAAAGTAAAGCTTATGTTAAATTAAACAACTGTAGTCAACACTTGAAGACCGAAGACCAGTTTTGATGAGTTTTTCTAATGGATTTTCCTCTCAATGTAACCATTCCCAAGTGATTTATCACAATTTATTATATTATCCTCTTTATTTTTCAATATTAACGAGGTGATTTATTCTAGATCTAATTTACTGATCACATGCAATCACAGAAAAATGATTAGCCCACCAAAAGTAATCACAAATATGCTTATGCAATCCAGTACTAACTCCTGTGTGTATCATGTGACTAAAACAGACAGAAAAGAAAACATGGAATACCAAAAATCACTGTTTTTGTCAGTACAGTGCCATAGGTATTGATGGAAGAACTGAAGTGATTTTAGTTATGATCACAAAAACATGGAAAATGGATAGATATCCGAAATTAAATACTTGTAAGCTATTTTTTTGTGGTTATGTATGTCCAGACAAATGTACCTTGAGTGGTACCAGGCATTAAGATGAAGAAATTGAAGAAAACAAGCGTGTTCTAATATTTTTTTCCGCACCTCAAAATGTTCTTTTAAATACAAAGGCTTGTTTCATCAAAATACATCATTAACTGAACATAAACGGGCTGATGCAACCACTGCTATTTGTTAAGCTGTGGGTTTTATTGATGAATCAGTGTTGCATACGACGATGATCATATTCGATCTTGTACATCTGAATGATCGAGCTTTGAGAAACTGCATTTTAGCTGAATTACCTAATGTACAGCTAGAATTAGTGGTTAAAAAGTTCTAAAACATTTTTTCAGACGAGTAGATGCTTTTGGTCGTCTGGCAGCTGTCGAGGTCTTTCAAGTCTATATCTCTGTCTCTGCTTCTTACCCTGGACCTCTCCTCTAGTTTTGTCATCATGACGATGACGGCGCTCCTTTGTTCCCAGATCATCCTCCAGAATTCACCAAACGTCTCTGGCAGAGACCCTTGAGTAGCAATGTAGGCATTCTGCTTCCTGTAGCCATCAATGTAGTTGGCATTGATGTAGTCACTTCCAGGGATACCTATCCACACACAGAAGAAGAGTGAGGAGATTGCTTTGAAACAAACAGGCGTATGTACAGTGGTGGAATTAAATGCAAAAATGACAATTGAAACAATGGTTTTGTTTGTTTAATGCAGAAAAGCTTCGGAAATGTCACAAAAAAGCGTGAATCTCTGTTGATGCAGTAATGTGCAAAAATCATATTATTTCCAGAATAACATTCAGATGATACTGTGTTGTCAAATTGGAAAAAAAATATAGACATTTTAGATGCGTTGGGATCAGTGTTACATTGCACGGCCCTTACTATTTACTATCAACAACACATTTAAATCCACAGTTTTGTGTCCTTTTCCATATCTGCGAGTGACTTCCAGATAAAGCCTGGTCTGTAAAGAGTCTATCAACTCACACGGGGAAAAACAAACCAACAAAAAACTAGCAAAACAATTTTCCCCCCTCCTCTCCTCATTCCTCCTTCCCTTTGCTTATATTAAATGAAAGGCACAGCAGCCTTTTCGAATCCCAGGGAAAGAGACAGAGCTGACAGCTAGTCAATGCTTTAGGACTGGCAGTTTAGGGGCTCCGTGCACACATGGTCGACCAAGATAAGTCTCATCTGCATGGACGCCACGTCTCAGAGAATCCCCACTCTCCAACTGCTTCCTCTCCTACTCTCCCTCGTCTCCCCCCAGACTCTCTTTTACTCCCAGGTAACTTATTCAACAAAAAAAGAGAAGCAAATAGAATATGAACACATTCAAAACCACCCACGTTATTTTATTTTATTTTATTTTTTCAGCCGTCCCCCACCCTCTTCCCTCTTTTCTTTTTGCCGTTGAAGTTGTCCACACACAGCCACGACGGCGGCACATTTTCCATGATGGACAAGGGATAAATGCAATTAAGCCCAGCACATTTTCAAATTGAAAAGAAAAAGCAAAAGAGACATTACTGTGGTTTAATGAGAATGAGACAAGTTGTTTAATGCGCATTTGCAATGGATTTCTCCTTTATGCTTTCTGTCAGTCAGGATTTGTATAAATTTTGCCATTCTCTGTCAATATGCTTATTAAGAAATAAACATTCCACCAGGGTTGTTGTTCAGTACTCAGTCTTCATAAAAAAAGAAATGGAATCTCAGGAAATATAGGCTTTAGGGTGGATGTTGAATGGTGATGATAATGATGATGATTTTAAGTAGAAGCATTAGGAAAGCTTCATTTTAAGACCTTGGTATTGTTCATTTTGTTTTACTTGCTTACTTCCTGTGGTCTCCTCCTGCAGAGGTGACGTATGAAATTTAAGATGAGATTTTTTTGCACATTTTCCTGATAATAAACACGCTAAAAAATTCAAAGACAGGGGCAGCTTTATCCCCATCCATGCATTTAGAATAGACGGGGAAATGAGTCGAACAAAAGGAGCACAGATTTGGTTGAATTTTGATTTTCTGCATGTGAAGACCATTAAAAAAAAAAAAAAAAAAAAAGAAAGAAAACTTCACTATTTGCCAGTTTAATCCTACTCAATGGTGTGTTTTGTGTAGTTTGGGAAACTTGACAAAAGGTGCTACAGGAGAGTAAATTCATGAATGAATGTACTCTGCGTCAGAATGCCTGTATTCCACCGATTCTGCTGATCCATCCCCACATCAATAAATACTGAAAGAAAGCGTCTTCAAATTTTGATGTCAAATCCCAAATCCCTTTTTATTCAAAGGACCAATCAAAGTAAACAATAGAAGCACTGCTTGCCAGAAGACTTTGTTGAAGCTTGAGAAGGAAAAGCGGAAGTCCCTTATGTCCGCCTGACTGAGGTCTACTCACTTGCTCCATCACAAAAGCCTCCAGTTTGTTTTGTGCAGTCGAATGTGTGCGAGTCCATTTGGCTAATGGGGTTTCATCAACACTCAGCTGTGCGTTGTTTGAGAAAAGTGTCTGCCTTTATCTGTTTTTGTCACATTATCTATTTACTTCTTAGTTCATTTTCTTTCTGTCTCCAAGGAGTAGCTCAATGGAAATGGCTAATTAATAGCCGTGTGTGCTGTGCAGATGTGTAATCCAATGAAGTGGTGAAAGAAACAGCACTTAACTATCTGTTTCAAAGTGGCCTTTCTCAGAAGCTTGTTACAGTGCGGTCGGATCTGAGGTTTTATAGACACAGCTGTACTTGCTGTCTGTAGAATCAATACAGTGATGTTCGTGGGTGGCGTACCATCTATAGCAGAAAGCAAGACTCTGGAATGGTCGTAGGCAATCACGTTGGCATATCTGTTCTTTGGTTTGTTGACCTCCAGGTTGGAATGCTCCCATGTGAATTGCTGTCCAGGGTCAATAGACTATAAAGGAAAAAGACATATCAATAATAATTAATCCCGTGAATATTTTGCGATAACAAAACAGGACATTTAACAATAGTTGATCTTTTCAAATTAAATGGGAATTGTTTGTACTTGCTCAGTCCGGAAAAGCTGAAAAGGTACCTTTCATCACAGATTACTGAGTAAAAATGAAAAATATGTGCTTGACAAGTAAGGCTATACTTTGTTGTGCTCTTAGGCTTTTAGAAGAGGCTACAGTGCTCTTTTTGTGCACCGTTTAGATAAAGGACAGGTTGTTTTACAAAAATTGTTGAATTCAGTCAACCGTGTTTATAACAGTCCTTTTCGTCCTTTCAGGGTTTTGTTTTTGTTCCAGTCTGTGTGCTAATATTTGCATATTGCAGATTTTTATCTCCAACTAAGCCTCATAGACGGAGCAAAACACTGATGAAGAAAGGCAGTAAAGTATTGATCGTATCGCTTTGTCTTTAGATGCCATTTATACCATGTGAAAAATTAACGAACACACTATTCACAAGGCAAAATAAGCAAATAATGGTTAATAAGTGATTGAATATTGAGTGTGAGTTGTTGGGGGCCATTTACTGTCAGCAATTGTAAACTATATATCTTTGACTAAGAGAGTTTTGCTTTCAAGTCAATGCTAAATATAGACTTTATTGTACATATGTTAATACGTTATCTGGTATAGCCAGTAAATATTAAAAGTAAAGCAGTTAAATTATGTTATTAATATAAATTTAGTTAAAACAATTTCTCGAAAGAAAATTACAACAGTGTGAAGAGTCACACGACAGCTTTTATTCCTGTCTGGTAAAATCGACACCATTCTTGGCCATTAGTATAATGTCAACAGACGCAGAAGTAAGAATTAATTTACAAGTGGAAAAGAGCCATTTGTGGCTGGAAATTTGATTGAACACAACTCAAATAGATAAGCGACTTGAGAATTAAAAACGGGAACTTGGTGTTTTCTGTGCCACGCAATAGTCGCTCATTATTAACGCTGAGATTTATTTTAAAAAGCAGAGATGTTCAATTATTCTCAGTGGATGACCTGCCATCACCTTTTCCTCATGTGATAAGTAGGACTTTATGACACACACAGGAATTCCACACTTGAGACCAGTTGAGCAGAGTATCCTATCCATGCCTTTGTAAAGAGGGGTTGATAATGGTCCCTCATCACAAATAAATGAAAAATAAAATGTAATATCACAAAGGGGAAATATGAGGACATGAAAAACAGCATTTCATTTCACATTACAGGAAGACGGTTGTGCTTGTGTTTTTAACGACTCTCCACCATTTTTATGAGTGAAACTCCACACTTGCAGCGAAAACAGCAGGTTGTATTACTACGGAGCACAACTTAATGCTGCCACATTTGGACAGTGACCTTGATTATAATTAAAGTGCATTTCAGCATGTGTGTGCTTTCACAACCTATTCAGAGAGATTTATAGTAAAATGTAGTTTTAAAAAAGGCAGCCCGCTATAATCATTACACACTAATTAAAATGTTTTAAGAGCATGTGAATATAATAATACATTTTACGACTAAGTGCTTTCTGTCTAAACACCACCTAAAGTACACATGCTGAGGGAAATTTTTTTTTTTTTATCTAAATATGTTGAAACAGTGGGTAGCAGCACTGCTCATAATACGAATCTTTATTTCATTGTGCTCACAAAATTGCTTTCCACCACTCTGGAATACGCACTATGAAATAGAAATTCAATGTACTTAAGCTGCAGTAATGATTGGGCAGCTTGGCAGGCACCCATATAGTGACCTCATGGATTTTGGAGCTGTTGCAGGACCTGCAGAGAGAAATGGACAGGCACTGACCATTTCTATTTCATACACTGCCCTCCCATTCGGTTCTCTCCCTCTTTTTTTTTTTTTTTTTTGGGGGCTCCAGTCATTTTCAATACTGTAATCCACATAAGGGAAAACATTTACATTATATACTGTATACCAGAGGTCATTTGGGCAATCTTTTTTATATAAAGGATGTTTTTACTTACATATCACGTTACCTTTTAATATCTATTTCTTGTAATAGGAACTACAGTCCATTCAAAGAACCACAGAGTCCAAATATAATTGTGTGTGTTGATGAATGTTGGTAACCTATGACTTTTGAAATATCCAACAGAAAATCCATTAATCATTCCAACTTTGCAGGAACAACTTAGGTTCCCATGTAAGCACAACACTGAATTGCTATCTCTATTGTGTGCTGTATATTGTTTGACCCCGCTTTTGTTGGGTTTGATTAGATTTGCTGTCCCTTGTGGCCAAAAGTGGAGTTTTGACCTATCTTTTTACACCCATCGGTTCCTAAGATTGATTGTAGTATATTAGATTACAAACCGATGTATGAGGAAGCATGACGATAAATATAGCTTTATTTGTGAACATGATATAAAAAAAGTTTTGGTGCTATTTACCAAGACAGATCCAACTTTGTGAATGAAGGGTTCCTTTTACCATTTACTGGCTTTAAAGGGGTTGTGTGGTATTAATTTTCCAAACTCAAATGTAGGAGGAAGTCGCGTATCAGAACACTTACTACAACCAAAACCACCAACAAGTCAATGATATGTGTCCACAGTCTGTGTCACTCAGTGAATGAAGTGTAAAGCTAAATATTTACACAGATCTTTATAATGCTATCATCAAGTTTTCTTCTTCAAACTAAAACTCACAGGTGATTATTTTGGTCAAAGTGTTTTCTAATCATCAGCAGATAGTTTACATTATAGATCTGCTAGCTTAGCTCTGTTTTAATATAAAAAAAAATAGCATAAATTAAATAAAAACTCCAGTTAAACCACAAATCCTTTATGTTGTATGCATACACAAAAGATCTTTTTGTCTTTTTTTAATGTTTGAAAGTAAAAAATACAAAAACAAAAACAAAAAAACGGCACGCATTTTGAACACACAGTTGTAACAAACAGGATTAATGATGGCTTTGTAAGCATTTTAGTGTCTCAGCAAGCCATGTCAGTGAGCCAGCAAACACAATAGCAGTTTCTGGAAACTAAAAATATGATGCAGCCGGCATTATTGTGACTAAGTCCACTTCTAGTTTCCCTGATACGATGTCAAAATAGCTGCTGTGATGAGGCTTCGTGACACTTTTGGTCGTGAAGTATTCTGTTTAGGAAAGTAGTAGGAAAGTGGAAGTACTTTATGTGCCCCCCCCCACCAAATACTGGGCAGGCATCCGTAAAAGCCAGTTGACACATTGTCCTTAAACTGCTGTGTCGTTGGCATCGGTGTGTGGTGATAGGATTAATGCAACCAGGAAAACATCATTAAATGTAACACTTAGTCGTGACATTAATTTGGATGAGTTATTTGTGTACACCTAGTAAATGCCCCCTTTTTAATCCTAAATATAATGTTGGACGCTGAGTCGCCACTCCCCTACGGTAGATAATAGATGGTAACATTGTTAACGCTTACCTCATATTCCTGTGAAAACTTGAGGTTGTCATTTGCTTTCAAGCGCTCAAGATGATCTGCCAGGTCCATGACTGGGATTGGGGGGTGGTTAGCCATACCTGTCAATCACATGATGAAGATAAAGGTCAGTCAACAGTCGCGTAGGATAGTGCCACCCAAGCACAAGCCAACATTGAATCATTAGATAAGCAGCATGTGTGTTTAACAGGGGAGATGGAAGAGTGGATCTTGTTAGGCTAGTTTGTTCACTCAAAGCAGTGGCCATGCTCATAAAGAGAATATGGACACAGAAGCTAATGAGAAGTCGAGCACATTTGTCCCACTAGGACTCTCCCTATTGAGAGAGAGAAGAACGTTATTCACACAGAAAGCCCCAGTGAACGGTTAGCATGACAGTAAGACTCAGACACAAACCAACATTCAAAAACAACAAAACAGAAAACATCCAAAATGTTAGGCCAGATGTTGACGTCTGCTTTGAGTGATGACATGTTTTCAGGCTGTCATTCCAAACTCCGCCTCCTGTGATGACGTAGCATTTACACCAGAGGGATTAGATGAGGATGGATATTACAAGACTGGGTAGGAAGATGGAAAAGAAGGGAATAAAAGCTTAAAACAAAACATGTCAAATGCATAATCGAGACCAACTAACTTGACAAATGGAGGTTACTGGGGTGACTGGGCGCACCTGAACCTGTGGAGGAAACGGCGGTGTAATTAAATACATTGCAGACGTCATAGCAATGTGATGACTATTTTCTTGACAAAGAGAAGATAGCAGTTGAAATGTGACAAGGGCTAGTTGCATGATTATGTGGTTTCTAAATGGAACACTGATTAGTAACACACAAATGTCATGCTAGATGTTTGACTAGGCCATCATGCTTATCTCATGGAAATAAACAAAAAAGCATCCAAGAAGGGGGTATTCAGTGACACTGCAAACAAAACTGGGAACCATGGATGCTACTGGACATTCATTTTAACCTCAAGATGCTGACATTGCCAATCAAAATGTAGGTACAGTAAAATACTGTAGACTGAACATGTTGAGCTGACACTATTGACTGTGCTTGATATATCGCTTTGTCATCAGCATATTTGACTTTTACAGAAAAAAATGGGTTCATATAGTATCAATGTGGAACCAGTATCCATTAATGGTGCTGTGTAGCAACTGTATAGTAGAGCACATACTTGTGAACTGTGTTTCAGCGGCAAATGTGGGCCAAATACAGCTAAAATTAATTTATGTTGGGGGACTTCTTCCTCACTCATACTGAGAGTCTAAGGACAAAGGGTATATTATACAGTTTGTAAAGGCCTTTGAGCTGAGTCACTGATTTAAGATCTTGGGCTATATGAATAGAATTGAAATAGATTGAATTTAATACCTGCAATGTGATTATATTCAGTTCCACTGTTGACAAGAAATAGGTCTGTACTAGGAAGTAAAAGTTCTTAGAAAGTCTTAAATTTGGTAAAACTTGTAGAAACTATGGATTCAGAAGTGTAGAGTTGCTACAAATAAGGTTGTAATAGCATATATGTGGCAGAGATGACTTCATCTGTGTTGGTCACGTTAAAAAACTTTTCCGGCTTAAGAATTCATGGGGCATTTTGACACCACCGTTGGGTGACATACTCATGCTAAAATTGTGGTGAGGTTTCATCTTGGTTATTGGCACAAGTGGACATTAGCTAATGGAAGCAGGAACATGTTTTCCCACCCACTCTCACGTCTCTGCAAAAGGGTTTCTATTGCAGCCTGCTACTCAAAATCCATTTCCACCACTGGGGACAATGAAAGTACCATTTCCAACACGCCGTCACTCAAACATCAAGCATCCTTAAGAAGAAAATATCCATTGAGGTGTAAAGAGGTGAGCGAGGAGGGGAGAGAGGTGGTCTAATGTAATAGCGCCTCGAGACTTGAGAGAAAGTGGTCACATGGTAGGAAAAAAAAAAAAAAAAAAAAGTTTGGTCCTTTTGAGCAGTGAGAGAGAGCCAAGATACGAGCTCTCAGAAAGGCTGTTTGGGGGGGGGGG
>JAPTYR010000011.1:16529518-16543596 GCA_029814505.1 Siphamia roseigaster
CTCTTGAAAGCTTTCGTTTTCTGCCTAGTGTAGTAACAAGCTGGGGGGCCAAGGAGTTGGTGATATCCACAGCTTTGATCGTAGGCAAATCCTTTAAATCAATGTCCGTTTATTCTGACATTGTCATACAATACGGATCTTGTCCGATATAGTTTTTAACAAGCTGTTCATATCTCTCCCGAGAAACTGGGTCTAAAGTTGAACAATAGCTGTTCTCCTGACTCTTCTCCATGTTTACTTCCGCCCTCCACTCAAAAATCGTGCATCATTGGAACCATGTGACTGAAACCCAGCTATTATCACCATTATAACCACTCGTTTATTTTTGATTCTTTTTAAATGTTACTTTAATGGGAAAATGTTGTCACATTTCTGTTTCAGAGTTATGGCTTCAGCATCAAAATTACATTTTGCATAATCATTTGTAACTTTTCTTTTTTGCAAATGTCATTACAAAGTAGAAAACAGTTCTGAATAGATAATCGGCTTTAAAATGAGCCTATACATGTAATGCAGTGTGAAATTTTATTTTTGACTCTTGATGTTCACTTTTGTTTGATCTGACCCATATGTATCATTTCAAGGAGCTATGAATAATATTTCTACTTTAAAATATTAAAATATGACCTGAAAGTTTCATGACTTCTCCGAATAAAGAGCTCTGAAGTTCAGCCGAAGATGCCAAAGTATATGAACTGTGGGATTCATGTGGCCACTAGTGGGATGGAGATGGGATGAGAACCACTTTTTAGAGTTAAAAAAAAAAGTGACAGAGTGATAAAAGCAAGAAGCAATGCTGTTTTCTCCCTGGCAGAGTTTCTCCCACGTGGGCGAGCTTGATTCGGAGGCATGAAGGTTACATTTATTATCTGATGTTAGTATTTTTTGCTAAGTTGCTATTTGTCGATCCATGGTTCATACAAAACTCACAGCTCATATTTGGGTGATTCCAAACAGATATACAGTGCAGCAATTGACAACTGTTTACATGCATACATGCATACTGTATGTATATTTTTAGATTCTCACTGCCACTGAGGTTATTTTAGGTTATATTTTTTATTTTTTTATATATTTTATTCTATTTTCATCTTATCTTTCTTGTAGATTTGTATATTTTATTGCATTTTTTGCACAGTTCTTGAGGAGTTCATTTCACTGTGGATGCGCATCCACATGTGACAAATACATAATTTTGATTCTGATTCAAACAGTGCAAAAAACAGAAGTGATATATGGTTCTGAATGAGCCGTTTACAGTCTAAAAACAGCTAAGCTAATGGAGCTATTATGTAAACTATTGGCTAACACAGTATGTACATATGTGAATACTTCAGCACTTTATTTGACTAAGAAAACATGACTGAGTTTGTGGTTATATAGCACTAATTTATTTATTTTGGTATAATGTAAACTATTGGCTAACACAGTATGTACATATGTGAATACTTCAGCACTTTATTTGACTAAGAAAACATGATTGAGTTTGTGGTTATATAGCACTGATTTTTTTTGCGTGCTCTGGTGGTTGAGATTTTTGGACAATCACTTCTACACAATAACCTCTTTAATGGTTGAATATGAAAATAGGTCTTAGGCCCAGTACATCAGCTGTGATAAAGTTGTACTGTGATCATGTGGCATTTAAATAACCTCACCAAACACACACAGAATAAATGAATATGATGAGAATGACCCCGTGTTGTGGGACAAGAGATGATGCATGCAGCCAATCAGAGGTCATGGTCAGTATTCAGTGACCAGTAAAACAGCAGCAGCATCAGCAACTGTCCTCACCTCCAGATCAGCCGGGTGTCATTATTTATTATGGAGAGTTTTGAGGTTTGATAGCTTGTCATTAAAGTGCTTTTATCTGATGCAAACAGCAAACAAAAAAACAACATGGAACTGGTCCTGCTGTTCTTCTGTTTTGTCTATTATAGACCTATAGCTTCATTCAAAAACATAATTCTCACCACATCACTTCCTTGCCCAAGGTTGTTTGAGCCAACATCCTCACACTGCCTGAAAAGTTTCTCAAGATCATTAGATACATCAAGGATGACCCCGCACTAGCCAATTAATTTAGTAGAAAATGAGTTTTGGCTGTAGCTAAGATCAAAGCGACTAACATTAGCATCCTCGCCACCCATCCATACATCCCACTAACTGGCTCAGACTTCCACACTTTACATTTTATGACCACGCGCCCCTTGTAATCGAGCCTTGTATATCATAATAAAATCAGAAATCACTCTGAGGTGAATATGCTGTGCCTTTTGTATAGGATAGTATTGCTAAAAGATGATATCACTGTGGATTAAAATATGAGGTCTGGCATTTTATGTCCATTTAAGGTCAAATTCAGGACTTTACTGGCAAACAATCTCCTTGCATAACTGTGCTTCTGGTCCTGTGGCTTCTCAATGTAGTGAAAAGGCATGGATCTAATTTGCCTGAACCGATAATTATTAATTTACCAAGCTGTGTTTGCTTTTATTAAAATCCAGAGGCACAATGTGTGAAAAAAAATATCTATCTTGTTCAAAAGCAGTCCAAGTGTCTGTGCAGATAAAGCAGATGCCTTCTCACGGGCTATGTCGACTATTAAGTCTAACATCCATCTTGTTGACAGTGGTTTTGTTTTATATCATCCTGCATGCAACACAGATGCTGATTGGCTTCCATGATTAACTAAGCTGCAACGCGAAGGGGGAGAAACTTTTTTTTTTTTCCCCTTTTCAAAGAGATCAATTTTGGAAGGACAGTCAACTCCATCTTTTTAATTACATAAATGAATAATGTGTCATGTGCTCCATTTTTGTGAGGTATAGGCGGGGTAAAAGTTGGCAGTTGAGGGGAGAATACCATCAAGTCAGTGTTGGCCATCTCCCAGGCTATAACTCTGCCTATGGATATTTTATGGAACCTCTAATGGATGTGACAATAATTGATAGTTGGTTGCACTCAGTCCCCATTTGTCCCAGCATGCTGAGACAAAAAGCACTTGTTTGTTTCTGAGCAGAAGCAATAAACACCACTGCAGGTAACACTTAATAACTGTTGGTTCACATGGAAACACTGGTGCATCTGTGACACAGCAATGTAACCATAAAAATCGTTAGTAGAACGACACAATAATCCATCATTGAGGATTTTTCTACACAGACAACCAATCAGACTTGAAAATTCTATTCGTTAAGCTCAGACTACCTTGTGCAGTGCCTCAGCATATGTCTGCAGCTCAATTTTTTTTTGTAGGAAAAAATATATTTTTCCAGCAAAATTGAGTGTTCCATGTGGCGGCTCAGGTCTCAGTATGTATGGTGCTCCAGCCAGTAAAGCAGAGAATTATACTGAGACCCCCCTATGCCCCTCTTTGCAAACCACTGATCACAAGCTCAGTAATTTTACAATGGTCACTTACTTCATCCCCCCTGCATCCCTTGCTCCGACAGTGCGAGACAGCTGACACAGCATTTATCTTCCTTAGCAATTTGAGCATGCACACCAGCTTTTGCCCATCTATGCCTCTGTACTCGTTACAGCAGAGGCATTTTGTATACTGTAATGGTGTTAAGTGTGCATTCTCAGGATTAAGTATTAAGGTGCATTTTTTCTACAGGCTTTTTTACGTTGTTTATCTCAAAGCATGTTAACTTCTCTCAGCTTTGAATTTACATTTTGGCAGTCTTTATAAATGAAGTAAACTACTTTCTCCTCACAATAACAAAGAACTGACTATCTATGAATAATCACTGATCATTTAGCAGTCCTTCCTTTGTATGTGGAAAGATCTGTCTAAGCGACAAGGCTTTGATCGCGCCGTTGCAGCACTCCATACAAATTGAAATGATGCTTTCTGTTTTTCCGTCACAGGAGAGCGGCTTCCCATTTTCCGCTCCCACTGTCAAGTTGTGCACAGCTGCATAAGTTTGCGCGCCTGTGTGTGGGGCACAGGAAATGGCTGTTGACAGCATAATGGGAGTATGAGGATGCAATATAAATCCTTAATCATGTCTGAATCATGAACTGCAGAACTCAGATGCATACACCATTCTGTTGGAACTACTGGAGACAGAGCTGAGACTGTGAGGTGCTTTAGCACTATTCTAATGTTGCTTTTCTTTTGTGTGTGTTTTTTTTTTTTTTTTTAAAGAAAATACAACATTGTCTAGTGATAGATATTTTCCCCGAGCAGAAATATCAACATATTCAGAAAATATATCAAATACTGGCTGAAATGATATTCTTTCCATGGCAGCCCAAATATGCAGTTTTTTCATTCTTGGTTTCTCAATCCCTTGAAGTCATTTTCAATTACAGAGCAAATCAAGAGAACCTTAATTCAAAGACATGAGTTGCATATGAGACGGGTCACCTCCTATCCTAGTTAATCAAAACAGAGCCCCCAAAAAGCAAAAAAGGAAGCCCATTCCTCGTACTCTGGGACGGCAGATTTGACTCTGAACATGATTACGAGTTCGCTTTTCATGCAAATCGCTTGTCTAAGCCTAGAAGTTCATTACTAATGGCACTTCCCATCAAGTTGGGGGCCCATCCGAATACTAATGTCCCTAACTGTGTTGGAATTTGTCACCTCAAGTCCCCCTTCTCCTCGTACCACGGCGGTTACAACAATGTGCTTTTTCCTTCATGGAATTAGGTGTCACCCCCTATTGGGAGTTTCTCACAACAGATGCTTTGCAGTTGATTCCACACCCCATTGCAGCCCAAATGAACTAAACAAGTAGTCACTTTATATGTAATAGGCCTACTGTAGTATTTTTGCTTATGTATTTAGCTCTCAGATGCTGGATGGTGCAACACTTTATATGAAAATGTCAATACAGAATATATACATACTTTTTGTTGGTGATGTTACAGACATATAGTATATATCAAGGAACTTTTTTTTTTTCAAACTGTATGGACTGTTTCTCGGAAATGGAAGTATTTACATCTCCTAAATAATATATAAAGCACACTTGAGGTGACCTTGTGCGACCTGAACTTGCCCATACAGTAAACTCTCCTCACAGTGCTCCAAAGCCCTTCGCATTCACAGTCACTTCTACACTGACCATTTGCATGAGGGATACACTCTGTGAAGCAGAGCTCAATTTGAGGTTATAGCAAAAGCCAGGGCTCATTTTATTGCCATAAGCTCAGTTTGTTCTGGTTGGTCTGTTCAGTGCCATGACATTACTCTATCTTCCGCCTATTTGTATGTGATTTTTGTATAGCTTTCTTTCTTTTTGGGACTGATTGCTGTCACAGTTATTTTATTAGTAGTTTGTAGATTACCTAAAATATTCACACTAGCCATTTTTGATGATGGGGAGCATACCTTTAATGTTCAAAGTCAAATGAGAAAATGCTTTTTTTTCCCCCTCCTGTTTATGTGATTGGAGGGGGGGGGGTGTCCATGACAGGCCTCTACTCACCTTCAATACATTGATGGGAAAGGAGAGCGAGCAGAAGAGCAAAATGGAAATGGTAATAAACATGCTAATGCTAGGCCACGGAGCTGGGGAGAGCAGCTTCAGCCCATCCCTCAGCAATCTATTGGTGTGTCTCTGCATGTGTGTGTGTGTGTCTGAGAGAGAAAAAACTCACAGACAGAAGGAAAGGGAGAGGAAATGTGCATAATATTGCATGTGACTACACACACACACACACACACACACACACACACACACACACACACACACACGTACACACACCTTCACTTTGTGCTCCAGAGTAAACAGAGGAGAGCTGCATGTGAACGTGCCACCTTTCTCTTTCAATCGGCCTCTGGAGACAGTGCAAAGGGTCTTTTGTTGGCTCATTGGTGAGATAAGAAGCGGGTTGGTGGGGTGGTGTGGGGTAGAGGCAGGGTGTGTTGGTGCTTCAGAGACTCACAGAGCCAGCTTTTTTTTTTTTTTTTTTTTCCCCTTCTATAGGATGGAAGCAACCCTTTCAATAGGATCTCATTTGCCATGTTGTGTAATTGTGGCACATAATGGAACACACCTCATTCAGGCAGCCCAAGGCTTTTTTCTAAAGCCATTTTCTCCATTCACAGCCAAACAAGTCATGTTTTAGAGAGATATTACGCAGCCTTTTGAGCTCAGGGCCACTACATATTTGCCTTTGAATGGAATGTTGTGTGCAATCAAGATAAAAATTTTTGCTCAGTGCTCATTATAAAAGAGACTGTCAACCAACTTGATATTTGTCATTTGACTTTTATTCTCACTGCTCACTGGAAGTAAACAAAGTGGCTGACCTTTCCTGCCTGGATTGTTAAACACATTTGTGCAGAGGGCAGCGACGTATTAACAGCCGCTGGTCCATGGCATTGAATAAACTCTCAGCCAGAGGACCGCTATAAACAATTTAAGCAACATAATCGCATGAGAACACACAGGTTTATTCTCATGTAATACGGTCATGTGAATATCTGCGCTGACGTGTAGAGATGAAAAATGACTGATTTGAAAATTATTGCTGAGCCTTTCCATTAAACTACTGCAGGCTAAGAATGGATGGCTATTTGCATAATTTAACTGGCATCTTAATTATTGTGTCAGGAATCTGTATGCAAATGACTTAAGTCACTTATAAACGGAAACTTACTTGGCTAAATGGTTAATGGACTAAATCTTATCAAGTTAGGATACACAACGTGAGTGTAACCAGAGTCTTTAATTTATCTGATGGCGAAGCGTGAAAGTGAGAAATGAAGACAAGAGGACAGGACAGACAAAACAAGGAAATGCAGACTTACCTGGGTTCGCTGGGAGAGAAAGGGCATGTTAGTGGTGTGTGTTTTTTCTTTTTGGGCTGGTTGGAAAGACCTACCACGTAAAACAGTGAGTCTGGTGGTAGCGCTGGTCTCTCCAACACTGTTGGAGGCAACGCATTCATATATGGCTTCATCTCGGGGCGTGCGCAATGGCTGAATTCTTAGCACTGAACCAGAGCCGTCATCGAACTCTATCACCTGCAGGTGCGAGAGACAAGATATGTTAAAGGAGATTTTTTTGTTCACAATGGGTGAGGGACCTTCTGCAGAGAAAGAAAAGAAAAAACAAGACATTTGGCTAACGACATTGATGGTGACTGACACAATGTGCTTCCTATGACAGAAACAAAAGCTGCTGTGTAACTTGAATCCTTGTTTTCTAGTGTTTTGTGCTTGTATGTTTACCAGGATCCTGGTAAACAATATATTAGCATTAACCATATTTTAATCCTTTTTTTTTTTTTTTTTTTGGAAATAACATATACTGAGTGTTAGTAACTTAATAAGATGGTATGTGTAGTTTTATTCTTCATATTAATCGAGGAAAAATTACTAATGCAGCTTACTAACTTTAAGAATGGGGAAGCTTATCTTGTCAGAAAAGTTTTTCTCAGGGTTTTCTCGGGTTGTATAATTTAATTCTGAATTTGTCCCACTCTTAAAGTTAACACACTATCTCTTTTAGAAATGCATCACACTGGATTGTGTTAATGGGACAGAAACAAGCACAAACAGTTAAAAGGTGGCTTGATAAACGTTTACGGACAGTTGTACCATGAGGTGAAGTAGTGGTACAGAAGACAGGACCGACTGTATTGGACGGACGGACACATAAAATGCTCACAAACAGGTGTTTGTTGTAGCTTATTCAGCTATTTTTGCATGCTACATGTTGTATACTCACTGATTTTAGAAAGCCCTGTGTCATAACTCAATCTCTTTTAAGCATAGAGGTAGATTTGAATAAAGATAGGCCGAGACCTCAGCTTCACTCACACTCGCACACAGACACACACGCACACAGAGGCCTACAAACATTTTTAAAGTACACAGTATATCTGATCATGTATTATTTAACAACACACTTCAACATTTCATTGGCCAAGCTAAAGCAGTGTTAGCGTTCAAGCCGACAGCAGGTGAGGGTAAGAAAGAGCCTCCTTTCATAATAAAAGCAGAATGAACCAGAAAGGAAGCTGATTGACTTCTACAGGAAATGTTTTTTTTTTGTTAGAGGATGAGGCAGCAATGCATGACTGAACAGGCATGGAATGGGAGCAGCTAGCAAGCAGTGTGAGGCAACGCGGGAATGGAAAGTAGCGTGTTAGCATTCAGCAGTACGAGAGATGCAAACGCTATGAACTCTGATAAGATTAGATTTCCATGGTTATGAGATGTAAAGAAGGGGCGGGACATGGTCTCAGAGCTCTGTTGAGCCATCGTTGCTTTGCAGTCGCAAGCAAATATGGAAAGCGGAGCAGAAGAGAAAAAAGTGACACTGCGATAGTCTCCAGGAGTGACACTGAAATTAATAGAAATCTTATCAGTGTTCTATGATGATTGGTTATTTCTCATGGGTGTTGAGCCCAAGTGCAAAGCTTCAGCCAAAATAAGAGCAGCAGGACATGCGTTAAGATAAAGATGCCACAAAGCAAAAGGATTTTCCAAGTGAAAGAGCTGCTTCCCCTTTCACTGTGCATAAAGCTGGCAGATGTGGCATGATGCTAATGTAGGTATCTGGGTCACACCACAAGTTGTTTTTTTTGCCATCCAATTGCTCTTTTCTTGTTTTTTTTTATTTGATTACAAATCTGTCTCCAGATCTTTTGTGTACTTGCTCATTAAAACTCATGCATGTTTCAGAGCCTGGCCAGCGTGATTATTAGAGCCTGCTAATGCGTGGTGGCAAGTCGGGGCGAATAAGCAAGTGAGCGGGGGTTTGGTGCAATGGATTATGTGAGTGCAGAGCCAAAAGCAGTGCTGAAGCATTCCCATTTTTGTCGAGCATTTTACATCAGAACAATAGACCTAATACCTCAAATCTCTGGTTGCTGACTTTCTTCCCCTTCTTGTTCCACACAATCTTCGGCCGTGGATCTCCTGTAGCTTGGCAGATGAAGGATGCCACGCCTCCTTGCACGCCTGTTTGGTCATTGGGGGTTCTTAAAAACTTTGGTGGTGCTGGATAGAGAGAACGGGAAAAATAAAAGATAACAAAAAATAGTTAGTGAGCATGCTAAGCACCGCCGGCAGAGTAATTAATCTCTCTTATCAACCCCCACACACCAGAAAGTAACAAAGTTGCAGATTTCAGCATGTGGCTGTTAAGAGGATTGTGTTTGGAGGTCAGTACAAGAGATTGTATTGACTTTATTGTACGAGTGGAAACAGATCATCAGTAGCTGAGATCAGAAATAAAAGGACAGAGGTCTTGGGAACAGAGTGCGTAAAGCGTTTTATATTGACCGTGGAGGTATTTGTGGAGTTCTGAAATCAAATCGGATTCTTGGAGTGAGGGAGTTTAGCCCTTCTGATATGAAGATGATGAAATATTTGGAAGGAAAATTGGGAACTATCAAATAATAACTGGGAAAAAACCCCTGAAATAACACAGGTCATTTGTATCCCATTTGATATAGCAAAGAATTGCAGCTTGATAGTGAACATATCAGACTGACAAAGGAGTTAGTTGTGGCTTTGACAGTAGAATTTTCTTTTCCCTCTGACAGTGAGCATCTTCATAATGATACTGTCAGAGAATAGTCTTGAGTAAACAGTTGGTTTTTTTTTTTATTTTTATTGTACTTAAAGCAACATATATTTCTTTCATCCATCAGTACAGCCATCTGTCTCTTCAAGATGTTTCATATGTGCTGTATATATGATACTTTGCTTGGCATGAATCATTTGGCTGTTCAATTAATCATTTATAACATTTCCCAAACAGGAGGAAAGCAAAACACTTCTGTTGACTGCCATAGCTTATATTGCAAGCTTTTCCAACCACAAACATTGCTAATCTCTTAAAAAAAAAAAAAAAAAAATCAACACGTGGAACGCTTTGTTTTTATACCACACAAATTAGAGACACACCTGATAAGGACCTTGCAGCGCTCTGATTGGGGATGTAAGCATTCTGTTGTATCTAATTGGTCCCTCAATTCAGCAAAACAAGTCAAGTGTAAAGGCAACTTGGATAAAAATGCTAAAAATGCAGGGGAGTGGAGGTGAGAGAATAGCAGAGGGGAACAGTGTTTGCTTTGTGTAGACACTGCACGGACATTCCCATGTACTCGGTTGGTTGTACAAGCCTATACAATGGCTGATTTTCTACTGCGGTGAAATGATTGGTCTTTCCCGGAGTTCCATGTTTAGAATTACACTGTGCTAAGTAAAGTGATTTGCCCTGTCAGTCAGACTTCCCTCATCAACTTTTATTTTTCTTTCCTTCGACTTTCCAAGAAACAAATTCAGTTTAACTTATTTTCGCCAGGATTATCAGTCCTTTCTCACTGGGTAAGGCGTCTATTACTCCTGGTGAAAAATCAAAACACACCAAAGTGATTAGTAATCAAAGAAACCTGTCTCTTCCCTGATGAGATTTTGATTGTGAGATTGAAATTCCAGCTCTATCATAATGATCAAGGCTCTTGTAATTTCAACAGCAATAATGTCATAGCGTTAAAGTCAGACCCCCAAGTATTTTCCTGTGAAGCTAGAGTGCCAGCATCAGTGGGAGGTGTAGCTCCATCTGTCCCCCCTTTGGAGCAACTGTTTGCCTTTTATCAATCACTTCAGCAGGCCATTAGGGGCCACACAGCTGCAGTAATGCCAACCATCTGAATTACCTCATCTGTGCGCGTGACAATGTGTGATAGCGCTTGTTCGCGTGTCTGCGTGCGGACTGATTTCCCCTCCCAGATTGTACAGCCCAGCAGCAACAGAAGCACTGCGTGTGAATGACAAATTAACCTGCAGGATTGTTAGAGAGGCGGTGTAAGATGTCTGGTCAGCAATCAAAAGGGGGAGCCGATAAAAAAAAAAAAAAAAAGCAAGACACTGGGTTTCCACTGGTGAAAGGAGTCTGGGAAATCACCTGATATGCCTTATGGCGTGCATAGTTTTTTTTTGTTTTGTTTTCTGCACACGCAAACACACACTCATTCAGCGGCTGACATGTCTGACAGGTGGGCAGTAGGGTTGACACTGTGTAATTTGTACGCCACAAAAAGCATCATCATATCTGCATTTGCACCTTATCTCGTTGACTTGGCTGGGATGTGGTGCACATTGGCACCCAGCCAAGAGGGTGCTGATAGGTAATTGATATGCTATTGGGGCTGTTTTCGCTCTGGGGCCATTCATTACGGCTCGGTGCGTCTCCCCACGCAGGCTATGATCGACTGCTACGACATGAACGGGAGATCAGCACTGGAGGTGAGGGGAAGAGGGTGGGGGCAGTCATCGCACAATGGGGAGTGATTGAGGCGTGACACGGAGGTAATGGTGTTTTCACAGACATGGCCGCTGATATCACCATCATACCCCCATTTTAAGTCTGCTGCTGACAAACATCCATTTTGCCCGACTCGTCGTATAGCTTCAGGTAGACGGAGGCTGATTAAAACCTCGGTTTCCTCGGAACAATGTCATGACTACCACTTTGACAGCAACCAAAAAGATATGGTCTGTGAACAAACACTGTGCAAACATGCACCACAAAAAGAGCTTTGATCATATGAGTTGATTGGAGAATGGTTGAGCAAATATATATCCACCTTCTTTGTGTCTTACAGGGTATCCCACTACGTAATACCTCAAGATATGATGTTTTTGTTAATGTTGGATAAGAAAGATAACCAGCAGAACAAGGTATATGTTAAATATAGGGCTGTCAAATTTAACTACCTAACACAGATAGATAAAGATAAACTTCTAATCAGGTAGGATCAGGCACAGAGAGGCCCGATGAGGGTCAGTCCATCCCGGTTCTTAAACTGCGACTGCACCGGCCTGCATTCGACCCACCAGCACAAAATTTTTTACTATGTTGAGAAAATACTCCAAAAAAAGGAAGAAAAAAAAACCCACAAGCTTCAATTTGGCCTTCGGATTTCTGTTTGATGCATCTTGCCTTAACTTTTTTTATTGCTCTGTATAAATAATCATAATTATTTTATTATAATTATTTTATTAAATCATCATAATTTAATAAAAAAAAAAAAAGGAAAGCACTATTAACCCATCTGCAGCAGGATGACTCTGAACGTGTCTGCCAACACGTTCTGGGCAGTTTGTCCAGTAGAGTTAGAACGTGCTAATGTTCAGTTAGCCTCGTCTTGACAGGCAGCAAAACCAACCCATAAAGTTGGAAGACACAATACGACATGCTGGCCTCTGGATGGAAATATGAGGACAAAAAAACCCAACATGAAACGGTCGACCCACAGAAAGTATTAGACGGACTCTGCAGGAAGGAGTTTTATATCCACCGAAGCACTTCCAGATTAAAATACCGCATTAACGCCAAGCATATGTTCGTCAGTGTTTCTGGTGCACTAAGGCTACTGCGTTGCCCAGCTTGGAGAAACGCGTTCAGTGCAGATATAGTCCCTTCCTTCTTGAGTCTGTTTGGCCATGCAAAATAAAAAGCAACAAATATATAAACGAAAAATTAAATTGTGATTGAGTAAAATTAATCCACAGCAACCCTGTGATTAATCTGATGAAAAAGTTGAATCATTTGGCAGTTCTAGTTAAATCGATTTTTGACAATATATCAAAAGTTTCCAACGGTGCTTATCAAAATCTTCTGTTTGCTTAATTTGTTTACCTGTCACTGCCATCAGATCATTTTCCCTAATGTGACTTGCAAGTATTTAATTGGAATTAAATATGTCAGTGCAGGAAACATAAATAGAACTGTACATTCCATTGCTTTGTCTCATTTGAAGTGTTGGCAAAAACAAATCCATTAATCCACTGCAGTTTCAGGATGTCACCTTCTACTATGTCTTATTATTTTTGATTAGGACACCCCTAGTGGCATAAATTACATACTCTGCAATTAATATGAGAATATTACGAAGCAGGATGTAGAATAGCATCGTTTTGGTTAATTACAGAGAATGAAAATGAACTGGCGTCGAGTAAAAACCCTTGTTACCTCTGCAGCACATTTGCATTAATACCATGGCTTGGCACCTGTTAATCCAGTGCTAAGCTGTCGCCAGCAAACAAATGAGAAGTGTAAAGCCTGTTGCAAGCTCCAAAGTTAGTGATGTGGACGTCTGCCTGCACTCCCTCGAGGTCATTATATAACCTTGTTGCATACCTGTATTTCTTCCCTTGGAATGCCTGGACTGTTTCAGAGTATGTGCGTGTCCAAAGGGCTGAAGGGGCGGACAGTTTAATGTCTGGAAGTATATGTCTTTTCATGGACGGACATAAATCCACGTTGGAAGTCTCCAACAGCCACCCTTTGACTGTTTTTAAGGCCTTTAGAAACATATTGATGAATTTGTTTCATTTTGGACAGCAGCGTGAAATACATTTTGGATACATTACCCTTAGAGTGAAAAGTGCACATTTTTACAGTCTGGCACATGTTGAAGTAAATAATACCAGACTTAGCAGCAGGAGTATGAGAACAGTTGTTAGTACACAGACTCTATGCTAAATTGAGCTTCTATTACACTGCTGCGCTCAGAGAAGAGAGGCGGAGGTATTATTTTCCCAATTAAATACTAACTTAAAACTACTGTCCTTAAAATGCATTAACATCCTTGTAGACTAATGGTAGGAGACTGCTATTATTGTTTACAAGAAACGTGTCCATTAAAAGACTCGGCCAACTTAACACCACAAATTGCATTCCAGTTCTGTCAATCATAACTATTTTAGCAGACATGCTGCTGTGGGTAAATTTACTCTCCTATCAATAATTGCAGGATAATGATACTGTTCAGAGCTATGGATGATTGGAACTCTTTCTCAAAAACGCACACGCAATCCTAATCAGGTAAATATAATTAAACATATATGGGACATTTTCAAAGGCATAAGACGCTATGAACTGTAGTTTGTTCATACCACAAGTAGGTTTGTTGTTTTAGTACGAGTACCATCTTATATTACCATGTCCTACTCATCTTTCTGTCTCTGTAATATGATATAACCGAAATACAGCATTAGGGCTCATTTATGCTCGACAGTTGTGCTCATAAGTTTACATACCCTAGCAGAATTTGGGATTCTTTGTCCATTTTCCAGAGAATATGAATGA
>JAPTYR010000011.1:16569778-16582598 GCA_029814505.1 Siphamia roseigaster
CCACAAACACAGTAGAGTACCTGTGGTGCTAGTTTGTTATGGGGGACAGCTAAATGTTAAACGATGTGGCACATTAATGGGTTTTTTGCTTCACGTTTCCCGATGTAGATGATTTAACTGCCAAATGCCTCAACTTTATACAACCCAAAAAACTGGAATGGATTTTCTATTTTCTTTAAAAAAAAAAATGGATCGGGAGTCTGGATCGGAATTTTTCCACGCCTGCCGATTCAATACCGATGCACATTTTTTGCTCATATTGGCAGCCGATCCGATCCTAATATTGGATCAGGACAACCCTAATAAAACTATAAACTATCAGTATTTACCTAACACACACTATACTAAAGTAAATATAGTTTTAATCCGGGCCCATAGTCATATCCAAAGTTGTGCACTCGCATATGGCAATGGTGTCACTTTGTTTTATTTCAGACTGCAGCTGAATCTACTCTGATCACGAAAACAGGTTCGTGACTGAAAGCTATCTGATTCAGAAAATGGAAAACCATTGACAAGCGGAATGAATGCTGCTGCCACCCAATGCTGATCACAGGTCAGCTGCATTAATTTTGGTATTTTCCGATGAACACATTGCGACATGGAAGGTCTTCTCCCATTCTTTTCTCCCTTTTGCTCATTTTCAAACTGCAGTGACTGGAAAGAACTACAGCATCGAGAGTATTTACTCTTTTCATCCTGTCTTATTTGCTTTCGATTGCTACTTCACAAATTCATACCGTACATTAGATGGCGGCGAGCCTTATAAGTCAGTGCGTGTGCCTGTTGACATGCTTCCATGTAAACCAACGCTAGCAAGTGAGGTGAGATGAGGCTGGAGTGTTCAAATCTTAATGTTTCGAGAAGCTGGAAGAGCATGTCAATACTTGTTAAAGAGGAGCACGCTGGCTCACTGGGACTCACTACACCATCCACCAGCACAAAGATCAATTGAAACACTTAAGCCTGTGGTTTGACATGGTCCTACACAGCATGGGATAGCATGGGCTATTAAAAGTGTGGGTGTTTGCAAGGCAGTTTACGCCATAAACAAAACCTTTGCGTCTTTAAAAATCAGGGTAGTTCTCAAATAAAGTATTACAGATATTGATGTATTTATTGACTGAAAAAAAAAAGCAGTCAGCAGTTTTGTGTTTTGCATGTCGCTCAACCAGCATGATACGGCTCAGTCACAAAATGAAGCTGCGCGCATCATCAGGTTTCCTTTTTTGCTCATGTCAGGGTCAATCTCGTAAAACAATCTGTTGAGTAAGTGAGCAGCAATAAACAAGTTTTTATTGCTGATGCCCATACTAGAGTTTTACCCTTCAGGTGGAGATGTAAAACGGTCGTACGGCTCCGACGCTTCCTTTTTTTTTTTTGCATTACTGTTTGGTCAGGGACACACAGGAATTGTTTGTTGCATCTGCTTTTCCTCTCGCTCGTGCTCTGTCCCTTTGGCTCACCGGGGACAATTATGCCCCTCTTTCAAGCTATTGCCAAGCCCAATTTGCCACACAAATTAAATGGCCCACATTTGAAGAGCAGGGAGGACAGGGTGAAGGAGAAAACAACCGTGCGCAACAGGGAGGGAAAAGACAAAACAATAACGAAGTGAAAATAAACTGATAGGGTAGACAAAACGGAGCAGCATCATTGACACATGATGCATTTTGTACCCGTTGTGTTACTCATAGTCTTAAATATTTGCAGAAAAATCACATTTATCCTGTTTTGGTGAAGTATACTCGGGGCCTGATTGGCACATTTTTTTGAGAGGGGGTTGCAGTGGTCGGTGTGTGTGTGTGGTTGCAAGTAGGACTGGCTCTAAGGACCATGCCATCTGTTGAGCAGGCCGACTCAGCCATTTTCTACTCTTGCATGTCTCATATCCTCCAGCATGTCCTCAGCCGGAGGCGATCACACACCCAAACAGATCCAGGGCACCAACAGAGGGCAGCTTTCTCCTTGGAGAAACATGGTCTGGGTTGCGGTGCTGCACGATAGTCTGCAGCAGGTTAAAATGAGTGGAGGTGTGTCAGCCCTCTGTGCAACATCCACAGAGTCCCAAAGAGTCTGGGCTGGCTGTGCATAAGTGCCAATGCTAAAGGAAATGAAGGATCTACAGAATCCCTGGAAGGGGCTGTTGCACCACGAGTGGAGAAGACAAAGATGCAGGCGGGAAATAGCAGAAAAGAAAAAGGCGCCGAAGAAATAAGGAGAAAATTGGCAAGAGAGTGATTAGGAAGAAAAACAATAGAGCAGCTTGGAAGGAGGAACAAACATTCATTTGGGAGATCAGGTAGTGCATGAAGCAACCCATTAACAGAATTAAATGTCATTGTACATTTCTGCGAACTACACACATGCATAAAATGAATATTCTGACTCAGGTGTGATTTCTAGATCGATGTACTCTGCACACCAATATTACAGAACATTAATCTCCCATGATGCTTTTCAGCCATATCGCCCACAATTTATCTCCATGGTTAGGTTTATGCACCGACAACAAATGATAACAGGACTTGATTCAATACAGGAATGTCCACACAGACGGAAAATAAATTGCTAACAATAACTGAACAACCTATGAAATTAAATGTAATGTTAGGCCAATATCACTGCTCTACAATTTTTTAGAAAGTATCTCCTTCAGACAACAAATGGGCGAAATCGTATTTACTTTAATAAGGTGAATTTGAAAACAAATGACGGAAGTGCCGGTTCACTCATGTTTTTATTATATATGATGGTGTGTTATTACACATATGTGGTGCTTTATGTACATGTACACAATGGATTTCTAAATATTCCACTAAAAATAACCTGGAAAGTAAATGTATTGTAATTTGATTACAGTATTTTGAGATAGATCTGAGATGAACCTTTTAAATAAAACCCATTCTCTCCTTAATTCTCAGAATTTCACATTTTGGCCCAAGACTGTATCTTTAAAACAACAACCAACTAGCGCATTTAACTACATTTTTCTTTATCAGCGACTCCAATTTGGTAACGTTTAATTACCTTTATTCTGGAAGCATTTTACTTGTCAACCAGTGTATCTCACCCACCCAAAGTGTTGACTTGTCGGTAGGATGTTTTTAATGATTCAGCACAATTAGACGCATTTTCAGCTTTTTCTGTCTCCCCATGATTACAAATCCTTCATGTTACATACAGGTGTAGCAGATCTGAGCTAGAGAACACCATAGATCTGTTGAAACATCTCCAGTAGGAAGCATACAGCAAGATTTTATACCGTCAATCCCATCCTACTACTATTGAGGCCGATAGGAACAAGCTGCACAGCTGACAAATTCTTCATTAAAAAGACAATTATATGACTGTCACGTTTTGATAAGTTAAATGAGGAGTGATGCGCAGACTGAAAACCTCAGTCAACATAACACTAACTGTGAAATGTACAATAATCATTGCTTCTTAACCCGAGAACACATTAAAATTAGTAACACCATCACTAACGTCGGGTATATTTTACCTGATATAATATCCCAGATAAAATAACATTTTCATAGTTTTTTGTAAAAGTACAACACCGTATGCCAAATTATAATACTCTTCTTTAATTTCTCCATATACAGTACATAAAATTTAAAAAAAAAAAAAAAGTTTTTAAAACAGCAGCAACACGATGAAAATCACACGACAAGAATTTGTGGGTGAAAATTACCCAACATTAGTGATCCAGGGTGAAGTTGGTTTGTTTACAAAAATCCAAACCATCTTATTGACACTCCTGTCTTCATTTCACAGTTGCTGTTCACTAAGGGAACATGCTGACTTTTCTTTGGTGAGATTGTGCAGCTGTAATAACACTGTAACAGGCACATTTCCTATATGAGCTTTTACATGTCATTGACAATTAGAGGATGTCGTGACACAGGTGTTATTGTCCTTTGTCAGTTTTGCAGGGTCATGGATAAGGATAAGATGCAAGGATAGCGTTATTTCCTCTTTCTGGACAATGATGTTTTATCACCTGAAATAAAAAAAGGAGGTAGGATGTCTCAGGAAACAAAATCTTAAGTTTTAAATCCCCCATTCCCGTTTTTTTTAGCTCATCCGGATGAGCTCATGCCGTGGTGATGCGTCCGTCGTCGTCCACAATCTACAAAAATCGCTACTCCTCTCTCATTTCTCAACCGTTTTCCATTCTGATTGGTTTGTTGGGTAGATATCCGCCATGGGCACAAAACTTAATCATTTGTTTTGTGAAATTTGCGCAATTAAGTAGTTAATTAAGCTAATGAAACTCCACATGGGGTCATCACTAAAATCGTATCTCCTCTCATTTCTCAACCACTTTCCATTCTGATTGGCTTGTGAGGCAGATTTCCGACATGGGCACAAAACTTATTCTTTTTTTTTTTGTGAATTTTGCATAATTAAGTGGTTAATTAAGTTAACGAAGCTCCACATGGGGTTATTACTAAAATCGTATCTCCGCTCTCATTTCTCAACCAATTTCCATTCAAACTTATTCATTTGTTTTGTGAAATTGTGCATAATTACGTTGCCAATTAAGACATGTTCCGAATGAGCGCAGTGTCATTGACACGATCTTTTCTTCCCTTCACTACCAGGTAAAGAAATATCGTAAAAGTACCGGCCTTCTAACAAATTACCTTCATGTTTGCAGAAATGCGCTACAGCATTATTTAATTCCAATGACTGTGTTAGAGAGAACAAAACCGAGTAATTCCAAAAGCCTGAGGCGAGTCCACCTCTGATCCTGCACTTACTCCTCATAGTTTTTTTTTCCTGACAGAACAGGACACATCTCTGACCTCCCTGAATCCATACAACCTTAGTCATTAACACACAGCCGCCGTGGCTACCTCGTGATAAGTTTGTTTTGGCTTTGAAATGATGACCTAGCACAGCTGTCTAAGTAGGCTAAAGAGTAGCAGCAGCTGCAAACAGCCAGACGGTACAAGGAGGGAAGGCGGTGGTGGGCACGGAGGCATCCAGATTCAGGAGCCGTTTACTGCACTTGTGCTCAGATCCAACTGTGGAATGTCTGAACATACCAGAGTGGAAGTTTTGTTGAGACACTTGTCTGAGGGAAGGTTTTGGCAATTGTCTTTTTTTTTTTTTTTTTCTCTTATCAAATGTTGTTATGCAAATTTACACCACACTTTGGAAGATGGTAGTTTCTGAAAGATAGCTACTAAAGAGCCTCCTCAATGGTAACGTTTATCGAGCGTTAATGCTGTTTTGGGAAGGTCCCATAATTAAATTGTATCAATAAATCCTGAAGCTGCACATAAAATGAGGGATAAACGGAGAATAAATTTCTCCATTTGCCTCTCCCCCGCTGTGAGAGACATGTGGCGGGGAGCAGAAGAAGAAAAATAAAACACATTTGAACATATTGCAGGGTACATTTCTCAAGCACAAAGTTGAAAATCTCAGCCATCAATTTCACTTTTACGTAGCTCTGTTGTATATGACCTTGGGTGAATGATCCCTTCATTCAGAGATATTCAGCTGAACTGAGGGGATTTCAGTCGGTGCAAAGGGAGCAATAAAACTTTTATTCATCCCTCTGTGACTCCAGAAGCTAATGATTCATGGATCTTAGCGTAAGGAGAAAAAAAAAAAAAAAAGAGTAAAGGGTGGGAGTGGGGGATGCTGTGGTGCAGGACCAAAACTCAATGAGGTTTGAAAACTGTTGTCACACATCAATAGGCAGGTGTCTGATGTCAAGTAACTCAATTCCAGTGACTTCTCATCACCAGATTCTGGGCTGAGGCCTGAACGTTTCTGGGTCACATGACAGTTTTTTTTTTTTTGTTTTTTTTTTTATCAACAGAAGATGTAGTTGGAAAATAAAATACATTTTGATGGTAGGAGATGAAGAGTGGGATCACTGTAAAATATTGGTTTATGTGTGAATGGAAGCTAAATAGGACGCATAGATAACAACTTTATAAAAGCCTTGATCTTGTTTGATAGATACTGGATGGTGAAGAATAACAATTATTTATCAGCATTGTGTTAATTTTATCAGCACATTCCAGTTTGATATCTTCTACACTGTAAATAATGTAGGTTTTGTGCACTTCCTCCTCCAATTTCCTTCTTCACAGTGAGAGAAAAGAAAAATGATGGGCGATGATGATTGAAGAGGAATAATTGACTGAATTTAAATTAAATTAAATTATATTTGTAATAGGTTTGAGAAGAAGAAAGGCTGGAAGTATGCACTGTTTCTCCAAAATAGATAATTGATTCTTTTTTTTTAAGGTAGCATCACTGTCATCCTCATAATCTGTCCTCCTTGCAGATCAGTGTTTTAATAAATTACATTATATATTCAGACTTTTACTATTTCCTGTGATCCTTTTTGACACTTTAACAAAAAAAAAGCTTCAGAATTCATATACATCATTACCTCGATGTGTGGCCTCCAATACAGGGCTGGGGCTGCTTAACATATCATATTAATTAAATTACTTGGAATTATGTTTTTAAGTGATGTGAAAATGGTGGCATTAAATCACAAAATTAAGATATTATTTCATTACTTTTCTTGCTCACCATAAAACACCATAATATGAACATGTAGCTTGTGTTGTGACGTTGTTAGAGATGTTTTTTCCTGGCACTTCCTAATAGTGGGATGTTATTTAAAAATGTTTAAAACACGAATTTAACCTTTGCTAGCATTTTTCTTCCAATATACATAATACACATGCAGTTTATTGTTTTGATAAAGACAAACAAAAGTATTCTGAATAGCATTAACAATATGTTTACAACAGACTATGAATTGAAGATCGATTTTTTTGACCACCTTGCTCAGCTCTGTCCATGGACACAGATTCCCCACCTGTGTGTTTCATGAACATTTGAATATATCTGATGATTTACAGTTGGAGAAAAGAGCCCTTGCCATCCCACCCTCTAACCCAGTAGGACACAACACTCGAGGCCCACGTGAAAGCCAATGGTCCACTTACTTTGAGCGTCGGCGAGGTGGAGGAGCAGACCCAAAACAAGCAGCAGCGGCAGCAGCAGCGTGGGTCTGGCTCTGTGCATGGTGGGACAGCTTGGCACCAGCATGCTTTGGCAGCCTCGGTGGCGCTGGCTCACAGAGCCCTGTGAGTCAGTCTGGTCTGATTTCTCAGATGCAGGGTGTTCACAGCCTATGCAAAGGCAAGAAGGGATGGGGAAGGAGGGAAGAGGAGGAGGAAGGGAAAAAAAAAAAGGAGAGAGAAAGAGAAGGACTGAATGAAACAAAGCTGTTTGGCTCCACGGGTTTTATCTATCCCTGCACATTTCTGACATACCCCCACACAGCCTCGGCTGGAGCTGACAGAGGATAGGAAGAGGCTGATGTGCTCACGGGGTATGTTCTGACAGTTCTCTAAATGGAATAGTCACTTCACACAACGCGTGTGCACGTGTGCATGAGAGGGAGAGCGAGGCAGAGGAACCACACAGATGAAAGGGTGAACTAATACAATTTTTGTCTTCACAGCTCCAGTCACAAGCGCCAATTAATTAACTGCACAGCATAATAAGAGTACATTTTAGGTCCTCCTCAGATCAGCTCCGATATCGATTTCACACAAAGATCCCCTCAGTCGCATTAAAGGGCGGCAAAAATTAATATGATTTTAATATTTATGGAATGTAAATTTGACAACAGAGGGAATGACAGGGCTTAAAAGTTATATTTATTGTAATGCCTGGATTTACAATTAATTACTTTTTGCTAATTATCATAGATATTAGGACCAAATTGACTCTTTTTTAATCTTTTCTTTCACATGATCATATTCTACAACAATTAGGCCACCAGCATCACATAAGACTTTCTTTAAACAATCTCCTTAGGAAGTTTGTCACAAATGAAACACAATTGAGACAATATATTTCTATATTATTTCATGTTAAGGGAGACTAATTCTTTTTTGAATTGGTGACTAAAGAGCGATCGTAATTTACAGAAAACTTTGACACCAGCGTCAATAAGTAGGGAGAACTGTCAGTTAATGTCCTACTGGATGTAGAATATGGTAATGCACAGTAAGGCTTTCACAAATGCTTTTTAATGACAGATGAACATCCAATATGCTTCTCATATCTCATAAGTATTTTTAAGTGTATGTTCATTTAAAATGTTATCCAATACCAAGATTCAGCCTTTTACTTGTGCTGTCGTATGCCTAATATTGTGTAAAGCATTTCATCTGAAGCACTTCTTTATGCTTGTTGCACTCCTTTTAATCTACAGTAGATATTTTAATAGCTTTAGGGAGCCTTAAGCAATGAGTAACACACACACAATCATACATACAAACATAGACATGCACACTTTCTGTTTTATCCAGCTGGACTTAAGCAGCAGATAGACTGTATAAGACAGAGTGGTCAAATGTTGTCGTTCATGTTTGAGCCTTTTATAGGAGGGCAAAGACATGGCTGTGGAAATCAATGTGATACAGTGAGCTCGTATTAGCTGCAAACCGCCTCTATCCCTTGTCATCCATTTGCTTAAGCCCAAGCCTCATCCTTAGTGATGGATGCTCTGCGGTAGTCGTCGGCCCGCGACGCTGCTCCCAGCTAATCCAAGTGTGTGAGCTTTGATGACATACTGTACAGCTCGCTGTTAGCATGCTAGCTAGTGTGCTGGCATTGTTCTGCAGGATGCTGTTGTTTCAGCTGCGGCGACGGCTGGAGTCAGACCAGTGCACGGTCTGTGTACCACGGAATTTCAGACGCTTTATGTACCATGAGATCAAACACACGACATGTGAAATCTCTTGAAGTTTTGGACTCGGAGAGATTTAGTATCTGTCTGTTCTGGAGGTAACAGTGAACATTGATACTTGTAATAATATTTTATTGTACAGTTTATCTGCAGATTTGACCGCCACCCACAAAATGTAACAAAAAAAAAAAAGAGGAAAAACAAAGCCCCCTAAGCCTAATCAGTAGGCCCGATGATGACAAAGTACCTCATTTCCCTGTTACCAATCATCCTCTTTCTCGCTCCCAGCTCTCCCTCTTTCATTTATGTGGGCTGTAAATGGCAGAAAAGACAGGAAGATAGCGCACCTGTCACACTCGATTTGTGTTGGGGGGAGATAGACACGACTACCTGTCTCAAAGCGCCACGGGGCTAGCAGCAAGCGTAAGAGCGGGGGACGTGTGGCGAAGGGAATCAATTTGAGGCAATCTCATCCCCCGCTCCCCGCTCACAACACCACCACAACACACCGGCTTGCAAAAAAACCCCCACAAATATACATATATTTGAGCACGCTAGACAGAAGTTTCGCATGAGTAGTGTTTGTAGCAACTTTGGGTTTGATTAAAATCAACCAGAATGGAGGAAAAAAAAAAACAAAACAGAACAAAACAAAACCCAGAGCTGGGTGTGAGGGGACAAAGCTGCAGTCTGATCCATACGTAGTGCAGGTACCAGCGTCTGTCTCCTCCAGTTATTGTTTTACACATCTGCCCCTCCAAATCTAAGTGATACCCTTTGAGTTAATTAATGAAGTGTGAATTTCCATAATGACATGACATTAAGCAGCACATAAGAAACAGTACTCAGCAGCCCTCCCCCTCTCTGCTCACACACACACACACACACACAAACACACGTTGACACACACGCTGATAGAGGCAAACAAAACCATCTGTATGTTGTGTAACCACTAGCGAGGCGACCAAGAGGCTGTGCCATGTGAGTAAATACAAGGACAAGCTAATGTAAGCACAGTGAAAAAGACCCCCGCCATCAATAGAACCCTGATTTCCACCACAAATGAAATTATACTCGGTGTTGACTTGTGATGTTATTTTATTTATTTATTTTTTACAAGTAAATTGCACAGCAAATTCCGTCCTAATGCGTTATAGGATGGGGCGGGGGGGGGCACCTGCCAGACCTGACGGAGAGGTAGCAGCCTGCCAGCAGCTTTGTTGTCCGACTGTGGATTTAGTCCGAACACTGCTGCTTTTCTATGCATGAACGCCTTTCCTGTGCATGTGCGACTTCATTTTTAAGTATGTACACTGCTTCCTTTCCCATTCCAAGGACCTCCCTCCAAGGCGGCGCCACCTTTGCCCATTTTCTCCTCAACATGGCCGCTCTGTGTCGCTTTCACTTTCATGCATACGGTGCCACTGATGCTTTCCATTGAACATTTATTAGAGTCAGAAAAAACAATCTTGTCTTTCTTCCTGAGCCCCCGGTAGTATTATTGTGTTCCCATTCAGTGGTGCTTCATTCAAAGGATTTTGCTGCTGATAGCAATCATGCATTATTAAACAAAGCCTGACAACATGCACAATGTTAATTAGAAAAGGGGGGAGTGTGTGGCAAGAAAAAGAAAGGGGCTGTTGAGCTGTCTACTCTCTCTCCTTCCCCATGATCCTTATCAGAAATGTGAAATAGAAGGAGGGAGGGATGTTTATATTCTCCATAATGGCTAGTCTCTCTTTTATTTGAGCGCGTGTTTGGTATTCTGCTCTATTTAGATAGGCAATATTATTAAGAAGAAAAAAAGAATCACTCGTATTTATCTTATACTCCAACCATACTGCTGCAATAACCTTGTTATGGGCGAGCATGCAGGCTGAATAGTTATGAGCTCCCCAAATCAGCAGGTTCACATCAGATTCATGGCAATTTTGTCTTTCCATGTTTACTTTCATGCTGTAATATTTTGGCCAACCAAGCACAAACCAGTGGGAGTTGAACATTGACATGAGAACGCTCCTGGTGGTGCCATTTTTAACAAATTCAACATGGTATTTGAGCATAGTGGTTGCACCACATTATGCTCATCGTTCGTGCAAGTTGACTAATTTCACTTTGGCCAGCTCCAGGGAATCTTTAAATGGGGTGTTTTTAATTTCAGACTCATGCACCAACTCAATAGAACTTCAAGGAAATAGTTACGGTTAAGAGTTACGGTATGTTATCCTAACAGACCAAAGCAGCCACAAAAATGCCACTTGATCTATTAAGGCTGATCCCTCTGTAATTAGCCTAACACATGCAAGGACAAGGCACGGCAAAACTAGCAGAGATGTATTCCGTACTGCTTTCTCTTTCACTTTCCTTTTGTTTTTTTAAGAAGTTACTCCGTATCGTGGCCAACCAGGCACAGCAAATAAGAATTTTATTCGTTTTTATGATGCAGGACTTTCTATTTCCCTCCTGACCAGAGTTAAAGAATGCAGTAATTACCCCCCACACAAACACCCACGCTGTTAAAATATAGAGATATGCAGGGTTATAGCAGGAAGTACACACAGTAGGCTGCTGTGCTAGGACTGTAATGGTCTCTGGGATTTTAGACTTTGTCCTCATGTTGATGGAAACAGCCAAATATGTTTTTGCAAATTAAACTATACAATATCTAGTTCCTGCAGCTAATCAAAACAGTAGCAAAATACAAAGTCTGATGGTGACATGAAGAGTTGTTTTCTCTCCCGTTACCTGATTCACATTATATTTAACATTGTATCTGCACTTTGTCACTTCAACCTGATGAAATACCTGTAGCCAAATAACAAATAACAAACAAAATGGGCTATTATATGCATTTTAATGGAAAAGTTGGGGGAAAAAAAAAAAAAACGTGGGTAATATTGATGCAGAAATGTTAGTTATTATACCTGTAGCCCTCAAAGCTGCTAGCAAAAAAAAAAAAAAAAAATGTTCTGATATAAAATGTCCAATAGCTTTTGCACCACTAATTCTCGCAATGAAATTTAATAATTCAGGTGAAATGCAGTAAGTTTTCATCTTCATCAGATATGACACACTTGGACTTTTAGCGTGAAACACTATCACAACCTCTGCGAGTTTGTGATATATTTTGCTTAAAAATTCACTTGATCTTCAGTTTCCTCAGATTTTATACATATTCTCATCTGTAATGAACATGTACTTGATCAGTAAATTAAATAAAGGAAACTCCTTGATTATCCACTGACAAAAGGCAAATGCGGAGGATATTATTGTGATGAATTACATCACTTAAATGTAGAGAAAAAAATAATTTGATTGCCACAATAATAGATATATCCTTAAGGATTAAGAACAATATCTCATGTATGATGTTTTATTTCCTTTCATTAACATTTGGTGCATGATTGTACATAGAAATATCGCCTAACATAATTATACTTTTATATTATTTGTCATTTTTAAATTTCTTCCTTGCTTGTGATCAGTTTCTCACTCCCAAGTGTGTTATGAACAAATGATGAGAATCTAGCCAGTGAAGAAGGCTTTGTCTTCTATTTTTCTGTTGTAAAAGTACTGCAGTAGTACTATTCACCCGGTGTCCCCTTTCCCCACTCCCTCCTCTGGGGGGAGTGGCAACTTTTCCAGTACTGGCCGCTTAAGGAACCATAGACAACAGGATCTGCAGTGACTTGGCTGTATCCTGTCCTGTCCTGACCTACGACCCCGGATCTTTCCCCTCACCCTCACCTGTCTGATGGATGACCCCGCCCACCTTGCACCCTCACACCCTGCATCCCCATCTGCATATGGACGTTCATTTATAGCCTATCCGTCCATGGGAGTGGATCTCTCCTCACTGTGGTTTTCCCCGAGGTTTCTCCTTTCCCACTGGGATTTGGAGTTTTTCCTTGCCACGAAGGAGGATCTACGGACAGGGGAGCCTTGGGACATTATTACCTCCACCAAGGAGGTTATGTTTTTGCTGGTGTTTGTTTGTCTGTCTGTCTGTGTGCAACATAACTCAAAAAGTTATGGACGGATTTTGCTGAAATTTTCAGGGAATGTTGAGGA